>PVIH01003440.1:0-160629 GCA_004025045.1 Sigmodon hispidus
TTTACACGTGTCTACCTCTGTCTAAAATATTTTACACATTAATATATATTAAGTGCCTTAGCATTTCCATAATACAATTTTTACCTCTAATTATTTATAATAGTCATAACATTTGTTATACTATACAAATAATTTTATATAAATCTGTTTAAATATATTTTTATATATAATAATATATAGTCAAAATATTATTGTCATTTAATATAAAATATATATTTTAGTCAGTTTTCCTAAGATTGTTATATTTAAAATTATTTAAAAGAGCTATACACTCATTTTAAAATGTTTACTTTTACAATGTTAGCCTCATTTTCTTAATTAATTAAAATTACAAATTATAGTTACTCAAATTTATCACCTAACAGACAAAATACTCAAGCTTTTCAAAAACATGTCAAAATATACCAAATAAATAGACGTCTTCAACCACCTCACAGACCAAAAAAATATGACATTCAAAATTTTATTATCTCAAATTTGGCCTTAAATGACATAACAACTCCTGACATCTCTGTTCCTTTCTCAAAATAATGTTAAACATCACAAACATCTTACAAAAAAATTGTCTAATTTAACAAATAATAGCCTAAAAGTAAAAGTAAAAAAGACTACACTTAGCCCAACTGCTGTCAACATACACACTGTCCAAAATAGACCTACAAAATAAAAAAATAAAGACTGCCAAAGCCTACCTAAACAAAATAAAACAATTCTACCAAAAAATACCCTACTTCTATAAAAACTTGTCAAATATCATAAGTCAATAGCCACAAAAATAAATACTCCCATTATACAAAAAAATAATAAATAACTGCCCAAATAATTAACTGTCGTGTCCTCTCCTAAATTCTAAAAGTTACTTCAAACTTCCAACTTTAAATATATATTTTACTTCTCAAGTCTTGATAATATTAAAAATTAAATAATTAAAGTTGTTATTACTTTACATTTCAAAAAGACACTCAAATATTAAAACTTTATTATTTAAAATAAACAACCTTAAAACAATCCCTATACATTTTCTCATATCATCATTTTAAATATTAAATTACACTTTATAATTGTTATTTGTTAACAATAGTTTAACCTCACTTATGTTAGTGCCTTCCTCTTTCCCAAACACTGTCTTATAATAATCCCTATAATATATAATTTTATACCTAGTTTAAAACCTTCCTATTTAGACAAAGCAAAAAGATATAACAAAAAATCAAAAACTATACATATATAAGTCAGAACAAAACACAAAAACTAAAAGAGAGGGGCGTAGTCACTAAAAACAAAATTCAAACAACGACTAAAAAAAAAAAGCACAAAAGTCTCTCAAATCTCTAATACAAAACACTAACAAAAAAACAAAACTTCCAGTTCGCGGCGACAGGGCTCCGAGTCAACAAAAAATCACAACAACTTGACACATTACTAAATCCTCTATTTCATAAATAATTCTAACAAAATAAACCTCACTTAAAACATACCTCTCAACAAATTTTTACCATAATACGTTCACATGTGTAGCTTCTGATTTCCCACTACAAAAATATATAGAGAACTAAAGAAACTAGAGCCCCAAACCATAAATAACCCAATTACAAATGGTGTTCAGACCTAAGAAGGGAATTCTCAACAGAAGAATTATGAAAGCCTGAAAGGCACTTTAAAAAGTGCTCAACATCTTTAGCTATCAGAGAAATGCAAATCACAACAACTTTGAGATACCACTTGAACCTGTTAGAATGGCTAAGATCAAAGATCAAAAACATAGAGGACAGAATGTGCTGGAGAGGATGTGGAACAAGCGGAACATTCTTCCATTGTTGGTGAAACTTGAACAGACACCTGGAAAGCAATAAGGCAGATCCTCAGAAAACTGGGAATCAATCTCCCCAATGATTTAGCAAATCACTATTGGGCATATAGCAAAAGGATGCACATTCTTATCCCAAAGGCATTAGCTCAACTATGTTCATATCACCAATATTCATAATAGCAAAAACCTGGAAAAAACCTAGATGCCCCTCAACTGAAGAATGGATTAACAAACTGTGGTCCATCTACAAAATGGAGTACTTACTACTCAACAGAAAAAAAAAATGACATCCTAAAATTTGCAGGCAAATGGACAGATTTGAAGAATATCCTCCTCAGTGAGTTATCACTATCTCAGAAAGATCTATATGGAATGTCCTCACTCATAAGTGGATTTTAGACAAAAAGCAAAGAATAACCAAGCTGCAAACCACAACCTCTGAACAGCTTGTGCTTAAGAAGAAACCTTAAGAAAGACATCCAGGGAAGACTACAAGGTATTGGAAAGAAGGAAGGGAGTGTGAGAGCCCCCCTGGGGAAGAAAGCATTTTTAAATTAAAAAAAAGGACTCTACCACTGCTGCCATGAGGTTCAGTCTCCAGTAGCACAGGACTTAAACAGGATTCATGGAGTCTTAGTTGGTGAACTAAGACTTTTTATTTGAGGGAGTAAGCAAAAAGACACAAACTCCCTTGATGGTTTCCTTCAGACTTAATCTTTACTCTTTTTTCTGCATTCTCATTCTTTCTATGAAAATTGAAATGCAGCTATTTTCTATTTTTACAGTAAATGATTATAATAAATACAAGGGAAAACATGTTTTTCATCTTCCTTCCATGGATAAAACAAAATCATCCTAAGAACCCATGTATATTACATCTAAGTAACTTTTTACAGACTAGGAAAGCATAAGCAATGTAGGTAATTTTCTCAGACACCTCTTTTGATGGCAGGCTGAGTAACATGGAAACAAAGAATAAATCACTATATTATTTATCTTGAAAGGTAATTTTATAAAAAGCCTGAATCACAAACATAAATCTTTATACATGATAAACAGTTAGATCTATTCTAAATACTTAGGATGCATACAAACTTATCAAATTTTTTTTTAATATGTCAAGAGATCGAAGGCAGAAATTGGTACAAGGAACTAATTATCATTTTTGATCACCAACCAATACTCAAAAGGAAAGTAGACAACAAGTAATAATTGGACTGCTTTTTTTTTTTAATCTCTAGCCCAATGAATCTATGCCTATTCTATCTGTCTTTGTGAACTTTATCTTCTAGGGTTTTTAATATCATAGCTACTATCAAAACAACTCAATCAAACCTGAAGTTATTTTAAGGCTTTGCTTTAGTTTAAATTATGAATGTATCTTTCTCTTTTTTTATTTTTTTTTGATTTATTTATTTATTATGCATACAGTTTTACAGAAGAGGGCGCCAGACCTCATCATAGATGGTTGTGAGCCACCATGTGGTTTTGCTGGGAATTGAACTCAGGACCTCTGGAAGAACAGTCAGTGCTCTTAACCTCTGAGCCATCTCTCCAGCCCATGAATGTATCTTTCAACATCAAAAGGAAAAGACTCAAGTATTTTACTTTATCATTAATCAGAACTGCAATCTATGCAACTTCTTAAATAAAACTCATAGGCCCTATATGTGAGAAATTTCATTGTATTTATTTTCAGTAATCAAAATTCTATTTAAACTAACATTATTATTATCCATTAGACTATACAAGTTATGATAAAATTATCTTCATAATTATCCCCTGTAGAATAGAATAGTTCCAAGAAATAATCATACTGCATTAAAGTGGCGAATCTCCTCATGCACATTTATAGCCTGCCAGATAGCAAAGAAACATGGCAAAGAAAATAGCAAGAGACATTCTGGGGCTGAGGCTCTTGGGGCCTTGTCTATCCAAGATTTATTTATCAGAGCTTTAATTTCTGGTGGGCCCATTCCCTGAAGTCAATTACCACCAGCTGCTCTTCTGACATGACTACCAGCAAACCCTGAAGACTTTACCCAGGAAATGTATTATTAAACAAAATCACAGCATCAGGCTTAGGCTACTTCCCTGTGAGTCATTGGTCAAGAGGCACAAAGGTCTTTAGAGAGAATGGGCTGTTTCCATTGTTCTTGCTTACCCACATAAAAACATACTAAGGCCCTATTGCTGAAGACATTTCATACTTTAAATTTCTACAAGTCAAAGAAACTAGTTCTAAAAGATTCTAAAATAACTCAAGTACCTCTGACATATTTACCACAAAGGGAGATGCCACAGACAGCAAAAGTTTATTTTATCTCAGTAATAATGAAGCAAAAGTATAAAAGTTTAGGATTAGATTTATTAGTAATAAGATCTTTGATATAATTATCTAGATTTTTGAATATAATAATAAGTTGAGATTATGTTTTAATGATAAAAATAATGCCTCTGGCAGAGCTATATAGAATGAGACTTCTAATTTTTTACATTACAAACAATGGAAAAATGTAGACAAGAAATTTATTTGAAAGTTTTATTTCAAACAGGATAGTTTCGCAGTTGGGAGAGGACATTTTAATGGAAAGAACACTAAAATCGTAAGTTGAAAAATATGTTAAGTATTCAGTAGATAGATATTTTATGGCTTTTCCCTTCTCCCATTCTGAAGATTAACAAGGCTCAAATGAAATGCTTATGAAGAAATGGAGAAAAAGGTCGCCAATAAGATAGTAGAGCTGAGAAATCTTCACAATAAAGCTTCTTCAGGACAGACTTCTTAAGATAAATGTATGTGGTCATCAAAGTTGAGGTCTTCCAAACTTCATAAACCTCTTCTAGGACAGAATCTTAAAAAAAAATGCAGTGGAAAATTAATTTTGATTTTCCCCACATATTTTACTTCCACAGGTGAAGAGAAGTCATTGGAAAATTTTACATTTAACTTATATAGAGATGAATGTGTTCTTCTCATTCTAAACCACATTTTAGAGCATACAGGCATTAAGGGATTTCTTCCATGATTGCTTTTTTCAGAAGTATGAAGATTAGACATCATTTAAACTTAACCATAAATGTCAAAAATGTACTGGAAATGGATTTGAGACACGCAAGTAAGTTGTGCGTTTTTTGTTGCTCTTGAACTTTCAGTGGCCTACAGAGTACTACACCACAAGGACCATGAGTAACTGTTGACCTGATAGTCTTGGAGGTCTACATATTCTGATATGATTGATAAGCTGTAATTATTTTAGGTAATATTTGTCTTAATTCAAAATACAATAGCAATTGCCTCATCTCACTAAACAAATGGTTCAAATGTTAAGAGGTTTCTAAGTTTGCTATGAATAGAGAAACCGCACATGATATTTCAATATGTAATAGAAGAACATTGGCTGACCAACAGACTGTTGAAGTCTGAGATGACAAGAAGTACCTTGTGTTCTCAATCTGTTCCCTGGGAAGAAAACACTGCCTCCCTTACCCAATGCTGACTCCCAAATCTGGCTAAAAAAGTAAAGAATTTGAGCAAGTTCTCAGACTAGAAGATTAATCTTGCCAGAGTCCATAACTTTTAATTCTTCTCTCTCAATCCATTTAAAAAATAATAATAATAATAATCTAATCATAGAAAGTATTATTGAGAAAAGCCCTTTTGGGGGGTGAAGTCAACTTTTGTGTTTTAATTTTAAAGCATTTAAGATGATGGAACTATGTTGTGCTACTTTGTGAGATATGGTGCCTTGGTTTGAACCATTTCACCTTTAATTCAAACAGTTTCCTCAGAACCTTTCCCCAAAATCATAATAAAATGTCTTTGTCTCTCTACACTAGATGTCAGACAGGCTGGCATTAGAGTTGTGGGTCTTTCCTTTAAACACTATGAGCTAGAACTATTTATTTAACATTTGAGATACAAATAGATTTTACACTGAAACATATTCAAGATGATTCTGGAAGACCGAGTGAAGTTATGCATTTAAGTATGATAACCTCAACTTTCCAAGGAATATATCTCTTTACTAAGTCTTAGCTAAAATTGTTGATCTGAGCTCTATACCACTAGAATTTTATTAGATATATAAAGTCATTTCCAGTGGCCTATTTGTGAACAAGGAAAGATGCCTTTAATGAGGCCTAGTAACCTACTACAACTGGGAAAACTGCGGAGCGCTTACAGATCATTTAGATTTGTTTTGTGAGCATGCAAAAAAAAAAAAAAAAAAAAAAAAAAAAACAGCAGTAAAGTAGAAAAATTCTTCTTTCACTGAACCAAAGAGCCAGACACTGGAAAAAGCACTGATGTGAACATAATCCAGACTGCTCTCTGAAGACACAGGTGTGAAAGAGCTTAGCCTTTTATGAAGTTTTACAAAGTGAACCATAGTTGAAAGAAGAAGAAGACAAGAAATTCTGAGTATGCCCTTAGAGGAGATTGCCCTTTTCCTCTCTCTTTTGTGCCTTTAAAGTCACTGTGAGATAAGGAGCATCATCCAAATGTGTTTCTGACATTAGGCAAAAGGAAACACTCATGAACTGAAACATCACAATCTGACTCCAGAAAGAACTTTCACTTTTACAAAATGGTCCTCTCAGTTACTTCACAATGAAAGACAAAATAATAGAGTGAATAGTTCAGTCTTTATATGAGACAGTATTATAATTAATAAGTATTTTGCAAAATATTTCTACCATTCTTGGACATACTCGATTAGCTTCCTTATTCTCAGCTTTACTAGGTAATCCTGTTTTTATACTCAGATACATACACTAATAATAATGACTATGGCTATATGTACTGAGCACATATTACAATAAAACATTATTTTTTACCATAATCACTACTATTACTTCTTTATAGTCTGTCAAATATTTCTTTTAAAAAGGTATGTATCATGGTAGAATTAATCTGAATGTTTCCTATACTTCGGAAACTCGTTTCTAACCTTGTGGCAGCACTTTTTAATTTGAAGAGCCTACAGGAGGTGGAGGTTAGATAGAGAAACTTTGTTGTTAGGGGTGGGCCCTTAAAGGCTATACCTGAAGCTTGTTCTACACTGTACTCTATCATTCCTATTCTTAATGGCTTTTCTCTGGTGCTTTAGAACCAGGATCTCTCATTATAAAACATGACAATCATTATGCTATTGACTTTGTCTTATAATTTTCTACCATAGAATTAATTACCTGTTTAACTCTCTCAATTTGTATCTTCTCATGAACAGTCAGAATTCTTCAGCTGCTCACATCTATATTTTACTTACTGTGAGTTCATAGCTTCCTAATATGTAGATTATTTCAGCAGAGTAGGGAATGATATTTGATCTCTGCTCCTGTCATTTTCATTTGAACAATATTGTTTGAAAAAATTGGCATGTTTGCTTCATTGTCTGATTTAGGGTATGGATAGATGATTGTCTAGATGTCATGGCACTGTGAGTTTCAGTTTACAGAGATGGAGACCCATCAGGAGCTCTAGACTGCCAGTATTCCCTTGCCAGTTCTCTCTTACATCTTTCTTCACTTTTCAACTGATGCAGAAAGAGCGATCATGAGCTTCTTAAAATTTCTCCATATTTATCCTTTAACTATAAGATATGTATGTAATTATGCACAAAAATCCATTTGCTCTTAATATATAAAATGCAAGCAATTATCCATGCCACTTGTAGGAACACTCATTAATCTGTCTTTCATCATCTGTGCAGTATTTTACTTTATTTTATTTATTTTTATAGAACAAAGTCTTTTTTATTCATGTATCTCCTTGTTCCAACTCCTTTCCCCATCCCAACCCCAACCTCTCCCAACCAGCCCTTAACCTCTGTCATCCCCAGCCCCCCATTCCCTCCCCAGAAAGGACAAGAGGTCCCAAGGTGGATTAGCTCAGCATCCACTCCAGGCAAGTCCCATTTCCTCATCCCAATATCAAGACTGGGTTAGGTGTTCCTCTGGAAGGAATTGACTCCAAGATTCCAGTCCATGCATCTGAAACCAAGATGCCAGTCCATGCATCGGAAACAGTCTGGACCCTCTCCTTGAGCCTCCATATACTGCCCATGCCAGTGGACAGTTGCTTTCCTTGGAGGGCCTACTTCCGTTTTCAGATGGTTCCCATGTGGCTGTTCTTGATTCAGTGAGCTTCCCAGAGCTCCAGCCAGTCATCACTGTTAGAATTTTTCCATCTTGTCCCTATCCTCCTTGATCATATAGTCTCCTCCACCAATATCAGCTGGACCAGGACCACAGCCCAGTGCTCAGCAATGTATCCCTGCCTCTACCTCTATTCATTGTAGAATGTAAGCTCTGTGGTGGTACTTAGGGTGGTTATTCATTTCATTATAAGGAATGTCCAGTTTAGACAACACCTTCACTATTGATTGAAGACCTAGCCAAGTACATCCTGTGAGTTCTTGGAGGTTTCTCTAGCCCTTGGTCTCTATCCAATGCCACATTTCTTCCTCTATAAAGATCTCCATTTATTTTTTTTCTCTTTCTCCTTGTTGTTTCTCTCACTCAATTATCTCCTTCTCTCATGATTTTTTTAAAGGATAATTTCAAGTATATCATAGAAACAAGAAAACATACCATAAATCAATAAAAGGGCTTTCAAACTTGGAATAAGGTTCATTTTTAGGTCTCTACATAGAAATTGAGATAAGTTAATTATGTCATTTTATAAAATATCTTATTGAGAATAGAAATTATACCTATGATTTATATAAATTACTTGTATTTCACATTTCTATACAAAGAAGCAAAATAATTCATTATTAACATGATCAACTCCCAGGCTGGTCATAAAGGATGTGGCTGCCCTCTAGTGGTCATGATTTGTGTTCACAGCTCAGTTGTTCAGAATGTCACTTTATTTTTTTATACCTAGACTGAAAAACGATAGAAATCCCAAATATTCTTACAGTTTTTTGAAAATTAATTTTAATATTTGCACATTATATAGCCAACAAAAATGAATTATTTTATTTCATTTTTATTCAATTCAAATACGTATGTAAATAAATTAATATATGACCATAAAATCCACTCAGAAATGTTTGTTTAATGAATAAGTTCCAAACATTTTCTATGTTATTAAACATTCATATTTCATCAAAAAGAATTACAAATGAAGAACAGACTGCAATAAGAGGACCACAAGATATCACATAAAACAGGACAGGAAGATATTTCAGAGGAAGGAAGATGTCTGGGACATCAATACAGAACCCTCTGCTCTCATAACTACCAGTTGCTCAACGGTCAACTGGAACAACATTAGGGACAATCTCCATTCAATCCTTGCCTTCCCTGTATTTAAATACTACCCACTGTCACATTTTCACACCACACTGCGCAGTGTGCTTTGATTCACAAACAATGTTTCATTGTGATAAACTATGCACGTGCACCAGTTACCTCCCCTGTGTCCTCTACCCTCTTTTAGTTGGGCTGCCTTTAGGAGATTGCTAACACTAAATTCTGTAAAACAATAGGATGGGCAGCATTTGTGCAATATTGAAATTTAGATATCCTGTATTTAAAAACTGAATAAAAGACAGAAATATCATTATTAAAAGAGAAATAAAGTAAATGCATTTACCAACATTTGTATGTAGAATAATCATTAACACATTCTTGAGAAATATTACTGAAAATCTATTCACAAGACATAACTCCCTTGATGTAAATACATTAAGGCAAACAATAAATAAGTCTTCAATTAAGTATTGTAAGAATTACAAACTTCATGGTCTGCAGTTCAGTGAAATCAATATGACATGATTTCTCTCTCATTTGTTATATGTATATATATATACATATATATGCATATATATTACATTTGTTTCAGCTGTATCTTATGACTATAAGCAGTAATTCTATTACAGACTCTCTAGCCCCCTGTAGGAGGGAAATATGGGAACATGCTAAAAGCTATAAATCACTTGCTGTCTGCAAGCCATAAAAAGGCCATCTATAAATCTTTTTCTCTTCATTATTCTGATACTTAAAAGTGTTTAACTGCATCTGGGTGCTTTGCTGTGCTGTGGCTCTTTCCCAGGGAAATATGCCATTTGGGCTGTGCTGAGCTTTGTTTCTGAAGCAGAATGAAATAAAAATCTCCAGTCAAGGTCTTTCTTCTGCACTAAACAATATGTATGCTTGAGATATTTATGTAGGTGGATAAAAACATTGTTATATCCTCATGTCTTACAAAATGAAAGGCTTTATTATTTGGTCACATCTGCACCAGATGTGATTATTAGAGAAGACAAGCTTCTTTGGAAATTGACATTGCTACAATTGAAGGACAAAGTATTTGTTGATATTTCTACTTGTCTCAGGAAGACAAAGCATTATTTATGGAATAGAAATTTTAACGTGTTCTCTTGACCACTTTTTCTCTTTTCTTTCTTCCTCACAGAAAACATGCTCTTGCCTTTGCGTTTGTGGAGCTTAGTCATTGTTCCTTGGATTGACTCAAGGAATCAATCAGGCTCCACAAAGCTCTGAAATAGATTCTATAGTGTGATTTTTTCCCCAACTAGGGGTTCTTGATCACAACTATTTTAGAGCACTAAGCTCAGAATTCTTTATCATGTTTTGTCCTTTCTACTATTTTAACCAACCTAGATGCCCCTCAACTGAAGAATGGATTAACAAACTGCAGTATATTTACACAATGGAGTCCTACTCACCAGAAAAAAAATTACATTCTAAAATATGCAGGCAAATGGATGGATTTGGACAATATTCTCCTGAGCGAGGTCTCACAACCCCAGAAAGTTATGAAAGGGATGTACTCACTCATTAGTGGGTTTTGAAAATTCTAGTTTACAATTCATATATGTAATTGGGCCTTTAAAGGTAAGATCAACATCTAGAGAAAAATGAATCTTGCTTGTCGATAGCAGAGTGAGAGTTGAGCAGATTCCAGCTCCTGGCCAGCCCAGGAATTCCTCTCTGGGGCCACAGACAGAGCCCTGGCTCTGACTGCATGTAAAGTCTTCCCCTAGATTGAAACTGGGAGAGACTTTCCGAGTGATCCCTAGAGACACATAGCATAAGGGACATCTCATGATCAGACTCAGTCTCCAAGGCAAGCTGCATCATTACAGATGAACAACTTCAGACCTGGCGGCTCCATGTACAGACCAGAGTACGAGATCATACAGATCCTTTGTCCAGAGAAGACAGGAGACACACAAACTCTCTAAGCCACAACTGACTAAAATCTAACTAAGAGCTGACTAAGAGTGAACCAAGAAAACAATGGACAGATTGCAAGAACATACATAACATTATGAAGAATAACAAGGCATTACCAGAAGAAGCAGGTGGTTCTACAACACCAAGAGCTGAATATAATGAACAGGAAACTGAAGGAAACAACATTAAAAAACACATACATGAAGGTTACAGAAGCCTTAACAAGGATATATAAAAATTCTCTTAAAGAAATAAAAGCAAATACAAACAAAAGATTGGAATAGATGAAAAAATCCTTGAAAGAAAATAAAGAAAACCTAGAAAAGTATAACCAACATAAGAAAGGAACATTCCAGGAAGGAAAATTGAAATAGAAGCAATAAAGAAGGCATAAAATGAGGCAAAGGTGAAAATAAAAAATATGAAGAAATGAATTGTAATTACAGATACAAGCATAACCAAAAGAATCCAAAAACTGGAAGAGAGAATCTCTGGAGTGGAAGACTCAATAGTGGAAATAGATATATCAGTCAAAGAAAACACTAAAACCAAAATGACAATAACACAAAATGTTCAGGAAATTTAAGACACCATAAAAAGATCAAACCTGAGAATAATAGAAATAGAAAAAAAATTAAACTTAAAGGCACAGATAATGAATTCAACAAAATCATAGAAGAAAAATTTTCCAACCTAAATAAGGAAATGCATATAAAGATACAAGAACTTTACAAAATACCAAATAAATTAGACCCCTCAAAAAGTCTATCCACCATATAATAATCAAGCCACAAAACATAAAGTATTAAAAAAATTGCAAGCAAAGGACTACCTTACCTATAAAGGCAGAATAACATCCAACTATTCAATGGAAACAATGAAAGCAAGGTCCTGGTCAAAAATTATATAGACATTAAAAGACCATGGCTGCCAACTCAGAATATGATACCCAGCAAAACTATCAATCACCATAGACAGAGTAAACAAGATATTCCATAACAATGTCAGACTGAAACTATATCTATCCACAAAACTGTCCCTTCAGAAAGCACTAGAGGAAAAACTCCAACCTAAGGAACACAGATACAGTTATGAAAGCACAAATAATCAGTAATCCCACAAAAGAAAAGCACAAAGAAAGGAAATACACATGAGCTAACATCAAAAATAACAGGAAACAACAATCAGTGGTCATTAATATCTCTTAATATCAATGGAATCAATTCACCTATAAAAAGATAAACCCTAACATGATGGATACAAAAAGAGAAGCCATAATTCTGTTGCATACAAGAAACACACCTCAAATTTAGAGACTGACACAGGCTCAGAGCAAATTGTTAGAAAAAGATTTTCCAATCAAATGGCCCCCTAAAACAAGCTGTTGTTGTCATCCTAGCATCTCACATAGTAGACTTCAAACTAAAATCAACCAAAAGACACCAGAACAGACATTACTTAATCATCTCAGGAAAAAATTATCAAGATAAAAATATCAATCCTGAATATTTATGCCCCTAATATAAGGGCACAAACCTATGTAAAATAAACACTACCAAAACTAAAACCCATATCAAATGTCACACTCCAATAGTGAGAAAATTCAATACACCACTTGCACCCTTGGATAGGGCAACCAGAAAAAGACTCAACTGAGACATAAATAAGGGGTCTAAAAGATGTTATAATGCAAATGGATTTAATAGATATTTATAGAGTTTTCTACCCAAACACAAAGGAATACACATATTTCTCATTAACACATGGAACCTTTTCTAAAATTGAACACATAATTGGTCACAAAGCAAATATCAGTAGATAAAAAAAATGGAAGAACTCCTTGTATTATATTAGGCCACCACTGTTTAAAATTAGAGTTAAACACCATCAAAAAACACAGAAATCCCACCAACTCAAGGAAACTAAACATAACTCAACTGAACCACCTTGGGGTCAAAGAGGAAGTTAAGAAAGAAAAAAAAAACTTACTAGAATTTAATAAGACTGAATCCACAACACACTCAAACTCATGAAACACAATGAAAACATTCTTAAGAGGAAAAATCATAGCACTAGACATCTATATGAAAAACATAGAGAAGTCCCACACAAGAGAACTAACAGCTGAAAGCCCTAGAACTATTAGAAGCAAACTCACCTAGAAGAAATAGATGGCAGGAAATAATCAAACTTAGAGCTGAAACCATTACAATTGAAAGAAAATAGAACAATGCAAAGGATCAGTGAATCAAAGAGTTGGTTCTTTGAGTAAGTCAAGAAGATAGATAAACCCTTATCCAAACTAATTAAAAAGCAGAGAGAGAGAATTCAAACTAACAAAATCAGAAATGAAAAGGGGGACGTAAGAACAGGCCTCCAGGAAATCCAGAGAATTATCAGGTCATACTTTGAAAGTCTATATTCCATAAAAAAGGAAAATTTAGAAGAAATGGACAGCATTCTGGCAGGTATCACTTACCAAAACTGAATCAAGATCAGATTAAAGACCTAAACAGACCTGTAACCATATTGGAAATTGAAGCTGTCATTAAAAGTCTCTCAAGTAAAAAAAGAACAGGCCTAGATGGTTTCAGTGCTGAATTGTATGAGACATTAAAAGAACTAATACCAATACTCCTCAAACTCTTCCACACATTAGAATATGAAGAAATATTGCCAAACTCTTTTTATGAGGCCACAATAACCCTAACGCCCAAGACACTCAGATACTCAAAAGTCAAAGAGAATTACAGACCAATTTCCCTCATAAACATTGATGCAAAAATTCTCAACAAAGTTCTGGCTAACTGAATGCAACAACATATAAAAACTCATCCACCATGATTAAGTAGGCTTCATCCCAGAAATACAGGAATGGTTCAACATATGAAAAACTATGAATATCGTCCATTAGGTAAACAAATTGAAGGAGAAAAAAATGTGTTAATCATATCCTTAGATGTTGAAAGAGCCTTTGATCAAATCTAATACTGCTTTATGAAAAAAGGGCTGGAGAGATCAGGAATATAGGAAATATATTTAAATATAATAAAGGCGATTTACAAGAAACCAACAGCCAACAACAAACTAAATGGAGAAAAGCTCAAAGAAAGCCCACTAATCAGGAATTAGACAAGACTGTCCCCTCTCCCCTTATCTATTCAATATTGTTCTCAAAATTTGAGCTACATCATTGAGAGAACAAAAAAAAAAAAACTTTAAGGGAATGCAAATCAGAATAATAGAAGTGAAAATAAATTTATAGAAGATATCATTGTATATATAATTGATCCACAAAATTCCACCCAGGAACTTCTACATCTAATAAACACCTCCAACAATATAGAAGGATACAAGATTAACTCAAAAAAATCAGTAGACCTCGTATACACTAATGATAAAAGGGCTGAAAAGGAAATTTAAAAAAAATCACCCTTTATAATAGGTACAAATAGCACTAAATACGTTGGTGGAATTATAATCAAAGAAGTAACAGATCTACTTGACAAAAATTTTAAATCACTAAAGAAAGAAATTGAAGAGAATATCAGAAAATGTAAAGATCACCCATGTTCCTGGTTAGGCAGGATCAATAATAGTAAAAATAGGATTCTTACCAAAAACAATATGCAGATTCAATGTAATTCTCATCAAAATTTCAACACAATTTCTTACAGACCTTGAAAAAAACAATACTCAATTTTATTTGGAATAATGGGAAAGCCAGGATTGCCAAAACAATTTTGCTCTACAAAAAAACCTCAGGAGGCATTTCCATCCCCAACTTCAAATTTTACTAGAGAGCTACAGTGATAAAAACAGCCTGGTACTGGCATGAAAATAGACTTGTGGATCAATGGAATCAAATTGAAGATCTGGACATTAACACAAAATTCTATGAACCCCTGATTTTTGACAAAGAGGGCAAAAATATTCAATGGAAAAAAAGATAGTATCTTCAACAAATTGTGTTGGCATAACTAGATGGTAGTGCATAGAAAAATGCAAATAGATCCAAACTATCACCTTCCATAAAACTCAAATCCAAGTGGATCAAAGACCTCAACATAAACCCACTTACACTGAACTTAATAGAAAAGAAAGTGGGTAATACCCTCCAAAACATTGGCATAGGTGACCACTTCCTAAATATAATACCAGCATCACAGACATTAAGAACAACAATCAATAAGTGGGACCTCCTGAAACTGAGAAGCTTCTGTAATACCAACAACACAGTCAATAGGACAAAATGACAGCCTACAGAATGGGAAAATGTTTTCACAAAAACTACAAATGAAAGAGGACTTATCTGTATAGTATATACAAAAAAACCTCAAGAGATTAGAACTCAAAACTCTAAATAACCCAATAAAAAAATTGGGATTCAGAGTTACAAAAGGAATTCTCAGCAGAAGAATTACATAGGCTTAAAGGCACTTGAAAAAGTGATCAACATCGTTAGCCATCTGAGAAATTCAAATCAAAACAACTTTGAGATGCCACCTTATACATGGCAGAATGACTAAGATCAAGAACACAGATGATACCCTGTGTTGGAGAGGATGTGAAGCAAGGGTTCCACTCCTCCATTGTTGGTGTAAGCTTGTTCAGCCACTCTAGAATGCAGTATGGTGGTTTTGCAGAAAACTGGGACTCAATCTCCCAAAGGATCCACCAATACCACTGTTGGGTTTATACCCTCAAAATGTACATTTCCTCCCCAAAAGCATTAGCTTAACTCTGTTCAAAGCAGCAATATTTGTAAAACAAGAACATGGAAACAACCTAGATACCCCTCAACTGAAGAATGGATTAACAAATTATAGTACATCTACACAATGGAGTACTACTTAGCAATAAGAAAAAATGATATCCTAAAATTTACAGGCAAATAAATATAATTGGAGAATAACCTCCCGAGTAATATATCACAAACAGAGGAGGATAAGCAGGGAATATACTTACTCCTTAGTGGACTTTAAAAAAAAGTAAAGAACATCCAAGCTGCAAACCACAACTACTGAACATCTTGAGATCTGAAAATTATATTTAATATAGTCTTCTGCTGTTCATTTGATCTCAATGCTATTCATTCTTCACAATGGCATTGTTACATATTTCATTTATTTTTTGCCACTCTATTTGATGTTATTTTTATAAAATAAAGTCCTTCGAAGAAAAAAAAAAGAATAATGAATCCTAGATAGAGTCAATATTGAATTGCATAACTGTGATGATACTTGCATAGTTGAGATGATTTCCAGAGGTTTGAAAAAAATCAAAATGTTTTAATTTAATCAACAAGGTTATTTAAAAAGGGATTGTAGACACATTGTAGTCCTAGGGACAATTTTTTTTTTCTAAAGATAATCTAATCAGAGTTCTCTTTCCTTTAGTGTATGCCTATGGTGTGTGGCAAAGGCTGCCATTGGATTGATGAGTACAAATATATGAGTGACAGAAAAAAAAACTCTATGCCATTGGAAAAATGCTTTATGGAGGGCTACTCATAGGCCTTCATGTAAAACTTGGATAAATCATTCCCTGTAAACATGTGGGAAACTCTTCCACAAAGCAATAAAGCAATGAAATGCACCAAGGGTTATTGAAATAAAAGATAGTGCTCTGGATACTAAAACAGCTTTTGAAGATAAAACCTAAATTTAGGAAAAATTATAAATTAAATATTTTGGCAAACTTCTATAAATGGTTAAAGACCAAACATAAAAATATGTATAATCTGCAATGTAATTGAGGTTTGATAGACACACAAGCAGATGTAATAATAATTGCACTGAAATCTTGGCATCCAAATAGACCTCTTCAGGAGGTAAATATTCTGCTTTCAGGCAAGACAAAATTTGTAATATAGATTCATTTATTGCAGATATGGGGAAAATCTATATAATCCCTCCTAATTTTACATTAACAGCTGGAGATTCTTTTAGCAGTGTTGTCTCTTTCTCATAGGCATACAACATTTTGATGATAGTTGTCACTATTCACAGGTGCAGTCCTAGACCCCAAGTTGGCTCAGTAGGAAGCAGCTAGTATGAATGCCTCTTCTCATTACCTGAAATAGGGTAACTGAAGTATTATCAGGCTAGCTATGTGTATTCCACCTATTATGTGCTAGAAGCCTCACAAGGTTAATAGCAAGGGTTTGAGAAGAGATTTTTCTATCACTTGCAACATGTTAAGAAAATGTTCTACTTGCTCCTTGGATAAACAAACTTCACTACCTACAGGAAATAACCCAAAGCATACTCAAAAATAAAATTTGGCAAGTGGATTTGTTTTATTTTGCAGAGCTCAGAAAAATGATAAATGTATACCATACCATAGATACATAATCAGAATTTCAATGGTCCACTGCTTTGAGTTCTAAAAAGGCTAACTCTGAAATTACACATTTATTAGAAGTTTTGGCCATCATGGAGATACCTCTACAAATTAATTCACCAACATTGTCTCTAGTAAAGTAAAAGTTTTTTGCATAGTACAATCTAGACCACATTACAAGTATACCACACAATTCAACAGGGCAAGCAGCTAGAGAAAGAGGAAATCAAACTCTCAAAGATATTATTAATAAACAGAGAGGAAATAAGGATCCCTCAGAGATAGACTGCACAATGCTTTATCAACTTTACATTTCCTAAAATGATGAGAACAAATAAAAGCTGTGGAGAAAAAACGGACAACAGAAGAAACTGCTGAATTAAACGAGCCTGTATACATTAAAAATAGTTGACCTCAGAATGAAAACTATGATATTTGCTATTTTGGGGAAGAAGGTTTTTGTTTTTTTGTTTCCATAGGAGAAGAAAATATATGGATACCATTGTAATTTGCAAAGGTTAATTTCAAGCAAGATTGACCTCTTGATCAGAAGAGGCAAGAATTCATCAGTGTGCCAATTCAAGCTAAACTAACTTATAAGATTAACAAATGCTTTTCATTTGATTAGATATAAATGTCAAATGGGAAACTCCACAAAGTTTGGGATTGGGCAGTGTTTTGTTTTTCTATTTCCAGTAGAATGGAGGCATGCAGATAAGGAATCTGAAGTAAAAGGACAAATATTCCAGAGATAATGTCGCAAGAAAAGGAAAAATAAAATGATGTATTGGTATATCACATTTCTAACAGGATAAAATTTCAAAAATCTTCCCATATACTTGTTTTGGCTGTTCTCTACAGATATAAAATGCAAATTCTTTTTGCAGTCCCAGTTCAATTAAAATTTGAAGTTTTTTTGGAGTTGAAGTATGCCTCTCTTCTTCTCTAAACCATGCTTGTTAAGGGAAAATTCAAAATCTCACGTCAGAAGAGCCACTTGACATGGAACAGAAGAAAAACTAAATTCAGTAACTATTCTATTGCCACTAATCTCATATATATAACAAATTATTGTTTTGAAGCCTTGTGGAGGAATGATTGGGAGAGGTAAGAGCTGACTGGTAGCTGCTTGCCTGCTTCTCCATTGTTTCAAGTTCTTACCTCAATATCTGACTCTTGATTTCTTTATTGTTTAGAATAATTAGTTAGGGCTTCAATCACCAAATTCGGACTGATGTACATAATGCATGATTCTGCACAACAATGATGGCAATCTATGATTTTGTCCTATATTACCATAGACTTCAAGTAAAATATACTTATTTCAGTTAAACTAATTTTCTGTCATTTATGAATCTTTAGTTGTTATCTTCAAGTGACTTTTATATTCTTGGAATTATTCTAATTACTTCACTTATTTTTGTATATGATTGGCTTTCAAACAC
Organism: Sigmodon hispidus; assembly: GCA_004025045.1. NCBI lineage: Eukaryota > Metazoa > Chordata > Mammalia > Rodentia > Cricetidae > Sigmodon > Sigmodon hispidus. The sequence continues at coordinate 18,814 of PVIH01003440.1, forward strand.
AATCACAAGGTTACCTACTTGCCAATCTCAAAGCACCTTTATCTTTGTTGATCTGTGTATCACCAAGGAAATATTTGTATTATAAAATGAATGTCAAAAAATGAAGACATCAAATTATTTTATTAAAAATCCTTGAACACTGTAAGAGGACAATGCTTATGTTATAAATAAAATATATTTTTGCTGTCAAAATAATCTGCTACCAGATATTATATGAAAGCCTATGAGACATACACACACACACACACACACACACACACAGAGAGAGAGAGAGAGAGAGAGAGAGAGAGAGAGATTAAATCAGCCTTCAAAAGGTTACTTCTACTGAACCTAATCATCAATTTATTCATCTGAATCTGGTGCATAAATTGAAGACTGTTCTAATTTCAGATACAATAAGAGGAGGCATGTCAAAGCTCTTCTCTAAACTTGACGGTACATTCCTCCATCTGCTGCTGGTAGTGCTCATCAAATCTCTCCCTTTGTGCTACTGTGAAGTGATTCTTCCAGTCTCCTGCAATTCCTGTAATGAAACAGATGGAAATCAAGAGATTTTTCTATATTAAATGTCTTACATAATATGAAATTTTTCCTAATATTCAATTTTCCAATAAAATATTTAACTATCACATTGTTTTATTTTACAAAGATAAATTTGTCTTTATTGTTTTGATAATTTCTTTTTAAAATTCTTATTGACTCATTCTTTCTTTCCTGAACCACTCCTATTGGGCTTTCTTTTTTTATTTTCTCTCATATATTGAGCCTTCTATGATGAGACCAATAGTATAATGGCTAACAAATTATTGAATATAATTTTGGTGCTGATAAATCTCTCAAATCCAAACTTTTGCCTTAGTATCCAGTTACTTTCATGATATTGCTACCTGGATACTAAAGAAAAAAATCCCTATTTTTAGGCATGCAATACTTCTAAGTAAATAAACTTTTCTTTTATGGTGTTTTAATATTATTGGTAAATAGTATTGAGCTTGAATTGTTACTTTATTCATTTAGCTTTCAAAACTTTTTGTCATTTGTACAAGAAAATATGACTGATTTTTCTTATCACGGTAAAAACCCTCCGTGTTATATGTTTTAAGTGAGGTTTATTTTGTGAGAATCACTTACAAAATAGAGAAGGTTTTAGGAGAAAGTTAAGCCGCCACACTCTCCCGCCAGGGAGCTCTGCCTCTGAGAACCGGAAGCCCCGCCCCCTCGCAAGGGCTCTGCGTGATAGAATGCCTGAGTCCTGTCTCTCTCCAGGTGTTGTCCGAATCCCGTTCTCGGTGGCCACGCCCCTCTCAGTTTCTGCTTTCTGCTGCAACCCTCACACATGTACAATTCCTGATTTCCCACTACATTTTCTGAACTTGTTTTTTATCTAAAAATAAAATAAATCCATTTTCCTAGTTATTCATAGCATATATATATACACACACATATATATATATATATATATTATGTATAAGGCATATGGTATACACCCAAGACACTGGGATTCAGTTAATGACAACATTAATGACAATTGTTACACTGTAATATCATTACTGATGCTGACACTAAGCTATCAGCCATATGATCAATATAATATAATTTACTTCTAAAATAGAGTAAACAAGTAACAGAAATTCATTATTAGTAAATATGGTCTTGAATATATTAATAGTGTTAAATTGGTCTTCACAGTTTACAAATCAATAAGAATATTCAAGATAAAAGAGTTGTAAAGAAAACACATGTTGATTATTTTGGTGAACAACCTTCACTAGACATAAGTCATGGTAACTTAGACATTTTAATAGAAAACCACATGACTTTCTCACCCTTTCTCATGAAAGGCGATATTTTTTGATTCATCATCTCCCCTGTCATTGTGTTATTTTTTAGTAGATGTATTGTTCTTCATCTCTTGAAATAAAGTGTGTTGAATGATTTTATCCAAGAGCTCCTCTGAGAGCATTTTCCCTAGGAATTGTAACAATTTTGTCACTTTTCTTCTGATATCCTATAGAGAAATAAAGTGATTTAAAAACCAAGTTGACAGAATTAGTGAATAGATATTAGGCTAAAAGTAAAAGAGAATATTACTTTGTATCTGGTCACATTGTGACTGTAGAAGGGTTGCTTAGAAGAAATTTGTGGTGACAATAGTGCAGAGGCTTTTGGTGTAGCTATGGCTATTCTCAAATTCATGATTTTCATGCACCCAAAGTATTTGAACTATAAGATCTTATGGTCATAAATGACTAATTCATTTAAAGTGTTAAATGTTAAGAAACAAAAAAAAGTATACAAAATTTGGATTCTCTGGATTTTAATGTGTATATTTTCAAGACTCTAGAACTACTTATAATAGTAGAGCTAATTTCAGAAAAAAAGAATTGCATCTATGAATATATGTAAAATTATAAATTAAAATTTGTGAGTATATTCAATGAATAGGAGATGGTAACTTGAAAGCATTGTTGATTACTTTTGAAAGGGTTTATAATTCATGTACACAGCAATAACATAAACACAATGCATGTGTCTTTAACAATTTCCAAGGATATATTTTATAAATTAAAAGACGCTAGAGAAATTCATAGTTAACAATTTGTTTTCTCACCTTAGTAATCAATGTTCTCTATTCGTGGCATTTATTCTAGACTAAAAGCAAAGAATACCCAAGCTGCAAACCACAACTTCTGAAAAGCTTGGGATTAGAAGGAATTTAAGGGAGAGATACAGGGATTCCCCTAGTAAGAGAAAATAGAGATCTTTTTAGTTAATTAGGAGCATAATGGGTTACAACCAAGAAAAGGTGGGAGCAAATCATGAGAGACAGAGACGATTAAGTGAGAGGAGCAACAAAAAGGGAGAAAAAAAGAGATAAAGATCATAATAAAGGATGCCAATGTGGGGTTGGAAAGAGACCTGGTGCTAGAGAAACTTCCAAGAACTTACAAAATATCCGTGGCTAGGTCTCCAAACAATAGTGGAGAGAATGCCTAGACAAGAGTTCCCCTATAATCAAATGAATATCCATCCTGAGTGTCATCAGAGAACCTACATCCAACAATGGATAGAGGTGGACACAGAAATCCATGACTGACCACTGGGCAAATCTCTTGATCCAGCTGAGAATGGGAGAGGGGATAAGGCTTATAAGGGAAATTATGAACTGGCTGGAGGTCTGGATAATTCACTGACCAAGAGCAGCCTCTGGGGAAACATCGGGAAAAGGAGCAAGACCCTCCAATGTTAGGCAACTATTAATAAGCAGTATGTTGTGCCTAGAGGGGTGTCATCAGACTATGTTTCTGTGCATGGACTGGTACCTCAAAGCCCATTCCCTCCATAGGAACACCTAACCTACTATAGATAGAAGAATGAGAAAATCAGACTTGCCTGGTGTGGATGCACCATGCTGAGATGACTCACTTTAAGACTTCTTGTCCTATTTGGGAAGCACATAGAGGGATAAAGAAGAAGGAAGTTGAAGGCTGAGTGGGAGGGGTTGAGAGGAGAGAAGGGAGGGGAACAAAAGGATATGTGAATAAAAAGACTTTATTGTATGAATAAAAAATAATTTTAAAAAAGTATTCCCTATATTTTCAGTTGTTTTCCTAAGTGTTTCATGCAAAATACATTTTCTTTTGTATTTAACAGATCTTTTCTCAAATCATTTCATATTCAAAGTTGAACATAAGTTAAGTATTAGAAATCTATTAAGATAAAACTTTCACAAGAATGACTTTGATCTTTGATGTTGAAATAATCTATATTGATTATTCCATTAATCATCAGACTATTTTCTCAATAATAGAAAAATAAGATTATCAACTCCTGCTGAAAATTGTCTCTGGGTGATTTTTTTTTAAACTGAAGCCCAATCATGACCTATATTTCTGTATTCTATCTCTAATGTACCTAATTCAGAAAAATGCAAAGCACTGTCAGGTTTATAGGGCAACAAAGTTAAGAATAAGATTCACAAAAAAATATTATTCATGGCTATTCTTCCCAGGAGAAAAAAATAATTTCAGTTTATGCAATTTCAACTTTTTGAAAAATATATGGGGCACATTGTCTTAAGAATTTGAATATATCATTTTTATTCCCAACACAAAAATCAGCCATCATCTTATTTTCAGAATTGTCTCCTGGGTTACTAAAAATAGACATTCATTTACAAAAAGTAATTTCTATTTTTAAAAAGAAGTATAATAGTCACCCCTTACATTATTAATTCTCTTATTTAAGTGAATTACATTTTGTGAATTGAGCCACATTTCTAAGAACTGGTGTGTATTCACCTGGAAGTGGCTGACCCACCACCAACCAGAAGACTAACCATAAGCTGTAACTTCATAATTAACTTTGCTTCATAGTTAAACTGCTGACATCAAAGGTCCCCCTCTCTTCCTTCATTGCTTTTTAATAAATTGCTTTACACTACAACATATAAATTTACTCAGTAATTGTGCTTTCCCCTTAAATGTAAACTACAGTTGAAAACTGTCAACATTATTTCATAAGGGGAGTAGGCATTAAATGTAGAGAAACAGTAGCACAAATCATTAAAAATGAGAGTCACATTCTCTTTTATCCTATAACCATTATCCAACTAACCTTTGCTGTGTTATTGCCTGTGCTAACATGTTGCAAACAAAAGATTTTTGTGAACTTCTCAGTTTTAACCTGGATTTGGAGTAAAGTGACTGGCAGTAGAAGATGTTTATTACTGCCACACCACTGGGACAGAAAGAAGAGTCTGAGGAAAGTTTTTACTCTAATCATTAGACAGTATTTTTGGGAGGCTAGCTCCCACAATCAAAAACTCTATAAAAATGAACAGTATTGTGCAAATAAAATACACATAAACGATTTCTTAATGAATCTAGCCTTTTGCTACATTGTTTAAATTGTTTACCTAAGAAGTAGCAATAATATTTTCAAGATCCTTATAGCAATTGCATTCAGTACTTTTCAGGTATCTATAATACCCAATTTAAAAAAAAAATTAAAAAAACCTTTGAACATCAAAGCATCTCTGCAAATACTTTTGTGACAGGCAATGTTAAAAGGCTTTGAACGTTTTATGTTATCAATTAGGCATAGTATCAATACAGACTTTATTGCCCCTCTACCTTTAGCAACTTAGTAGATGACAGAAATTTTGTATTTTGTATATTTAAAATTTATCAATATCAGCAATAAAAAGTACAAACTGTCCAGATGTTCCTGAGAAAGAACTAGAATGATCTAGTTTAGTTCTCTTCAAATGGAAGCACAAGTTTTAAGCTGTAAAATAATTGAGAACTGTTTGTGCACTTGGAAAGTTCTGGTAAGCTTTTATTCTGACAGCCAGAGAAGCAGGCAGAGAATAACTTGTAGGGCTGGTCCATGATGCAATGGATTGAGAGAAATATCTGTGGTGGTATTTAGCCATCAGGTAAAATTCATTCACACAGATGACCTCTACTTATGCTTTATCCTTTGGCTAATATGTAAATCTTAAATTACTTAATAATTATATTTTTCCTTAAATTGCACATCCATGAAAAAGTGAGAACAAGTGAATATAGAAGATGAGAGGAATTCTGGAGAAAAACAGAAGCTCATGTGGAGTGAAAAATTCTTTTACTTACTGATTGAATAATAATAAGAATAAATCAGTTATTACAAGAATAAGCTTAAAGCAGTAATAAAAAATGATCTAGAAAAAAAAAACTTTGTAGAGTCTAACTGTGTCCTATCAAGTCAGTGGAAAAGTATATTTTATTTAAAGCTGTTGCCTATAGAGCATAAAAATCTAGAAGCATGGAGATACCAGAGAGATGCCAACCAATTCAGAGGAAGAAAAGACAACCATCCTGCTCTGAGAAAAGAATCTAGCCATTCAAAGGCAGGCTACATCATCAAAGAGGGCAGGCCATGCCTTTGAACAGTGCGACCCATTGTTGTGTGAGGCAGAGTGGGAGCTAGACATCTACAGACAGCGAAGATCCAAGGTTCAGTGAGGAGGAGGAGGAGGTGAGCATGTTCCAAACCCTGGACCTCCCGAGGAACTCATCCCAGAGGCCAGAACCACAGGACTGAATTTGACCAGGGCAGAGAGAAGCCTTCCACAGCAATCCCAAGGGTCATATAACAGACGCCTGACACTGGCTAAAGGCAGGTTGACTCATCACAGAAGAACAGACATCTCTCTGAACAGTATGAACCCATGGTATCTAAGTCAGAGAGTAAGTCAGTCTGCTTCATACAGCTATGATCGTATGACCTGACCAGAGCAAGAAATTGTGCAGGCTCTGTGTCAAGAACAGACAGGACATGCACAACTCCTGTAGCCACAACGGACAAACATTCCACTAATGCCGGACTAAGAGAAAACCAAGGAAGCAATAGTCTGACGTCAATGCAAGAATACGCATAACAATATAAAGAACAACAAGGCATCACCAAAAGAAGCTGATGCCTCTACAATACCAAGACCTGAACAGAGCAATGAGAAGGAAACAGAAGGAAACAACACTATAAACACCCTTATGAAGATTATAGAAGCCTTAAAAGAGAATATTTAAAAATTCCTTAAAGAAATAAAGAAAAAAACAAATAAAAAATTGGAAGAGATGAAGAATTCCTTGAAAGAACACAAAGAAAAACAAAAGGAGAAATCCAACAAATGAAAAGATCATTCTAGGAACTAAAAATTGAAATAGAACAACAAGGAAGGCACAAAACAAAGCAAATGATGAAATGGAGAATCTGAAAAATGACCTGGATCTACAGATACAAGCATAAGCAACAGAATCCAAGAGATGGAAGAGAGAATCCCTGGAGTGGAAGACTCAATAGTGGAAATATGTAAATCACTCAAAGAAAACACTAAAACCAAAAAAGCCATAGCACAAAATATTCAGGAAATTTGGGACACCATGAAAACCTGGGAATAATAGGAATAGAAGAAGAATACCAGCTCAAAGGCACAGATAATGTATTCAATAAAATCACAGAAGAAAACTTTCCCAATCTAAAGAAATAAATGCCTATAAAGATACAAGAAACATACAGAACACCTAATAGAATGGATCCCACTAAAAAAAGTCTGCTTTCCATATTCAAATTAAGCCACAAAACATACAGAATAAAGAAAAAAATTAAGACCTGCAAAAAAGGGGCCAACTTACCTATAAAGGCAGACCCATCCAAAAATGCCAGACTATTCAATGGAAAAAAAGAAAGAGAGGAGATCATAGTCAGAAGTTATACAGACACTAAAAGAGCATGACTGCCAACCCAGACAACTATACCAAGCAAAATTACTAATCATTATAGGTAGAGTAAGCAAGATATTTCATGACAAAGACAAGCTGAAATAATACCTATCCACAAATCCAGCAGTAGAGAAAGTACTTGAGGGAAATTTCAACCTAAGGAACCCAGATATATCCATGAAACCACAAACAATCAATAATCGCATGGAAGAAAAACCCTAAGATAGAAAATACACACAAACTATCACTAAAAATAACAAGAAGTAACAATCAGTGCTCATTAATATTCCTTAACATCAATGGACTTAATTCACCTATAAAATGACACATCCTAACACAATGGATACAAAAACAAAAGCCTACCTTCTGCTGCATACAAAAACACACCTCATCTCCAAAGACAAACACAGGCTCACAGTAAAGGAATGGGGAAAGTCTTTTCAATCAAATGGCCACAAGAAACAAGCTGGTGTTGCTATCCTAACATCCAACAAAATAGACTTTAAACTAAAATCAATGAAAAGAGACCAGGATGGATATTACTTATCTATCTCAGGAAAAATCAATCAAGATGAGATATCATTCCTGAATATTTATGCCCCTAATAAAAGGACACCTTCATATACAAAAGAAACACTACTAAAGCTTAAACACCACATCAAATATCACACTCTAATAGGAGGGGACTTGAATTTTCCACTCTCCCCTAGGATAGGTAAATCAGACAAAGACTCAAAAAAAGGGGATATCAGATGGTATGATGCAAATGGTCTTAATAGATATTTACAGAAGCTTTCATCCAAACAAAAAGGAATATACATATTTCTCAGCACCCCATGGAACTCTCTCTGAAATTGACCACATACTTGGTCATAATTTTTTGTATCAATAGATATAAAAAATGTGAATAATCCCTTGTATCATATCAGACCACCATGGCCTAAAGTTCGAATTCAACACAAACAAAAATCACAGAAGGCTTACAAACACATGGAAATAGAACATCTCTACATAGAACCACATGGGCTAAGGAAGAAGTTAAAAAAGAAATCAAAGACTTTCTAGAATGTAATGAAAATGAATACACAACATACTCAAACTTATGGGACACAATGAAAGCAATCTTAAGAGGAAAATTCATAGCCCTAGATGCCTATGTTAAAAAAATGAAGAAAAAGTTCACAGGAGACCTAACAACTTAGCTGAAGGCTTTAGAACAATTACAGGCACCTAGTAGGAGTAGATGGCAGTAAATAATCAAACTTAAGGCTGTTATCAGTACAATAGAAATAAAGAGAACAGTACAAAAAATCACTGAATCAAAAAGTTGGTTCTTTGAGAAAGTCAACAACATAGAAAAATCCTTACCCAAACTAGTCAAAAGACAGAGAGAGAGAGTATTCAAATTAACAGAATCAAAAATAAAAAGGGGGACATATAAACAGACCCACATGAAATTTAGAAAATTATCAGGTAATATTTGAAAATCAATACTATACTAAAAGGGAGAACCTGAAAGAAATGGACAACTTTCTGAAAAAGGACCAATTACCAAAATTAAATCAAGAACAGATTAATGACTTAAACAGACCTATAACATCAAGGAAAATTAAAGCTATTATTAAAAGTCTCCTAAAAAAGAAAAGCCCATGTCCAGATGGTTTCACTGCAGAATTCTACTAGACATTTAAAGAAGAACGAATACCAATACTAAATAAACTTTTTCATACAGTGTAAACTGAAGGAACACTGCCAAACTCTTTTATGAGGCCACAATCACCCTGTTAACGAAGCCACTCAAAGATGCAGCAAAGAAAGAGAATTAAAGACCAATCTCCCTCATGAACATTGATGGAAAAATAGTCAACAAAATTCTGACAAATCAATTACAACAACATATAAAAAAAGTTATCAAACAACCAAGGAGGCTTCATTTCACAAATGCAGGGATGGTTCAACATATGAAAAACTATAAATACAATCCATTATATAAACAAATTCAAGAAAAAACCACATGATCATATCCTTAGATGCAGAAAAAGTCTTTAACCAAGTCCAAAATCTTTTATCATAAAATTCCTGAAAAAATCAAGAATACAGGGAAAATTCCTAAGTACCATAAAGGAAATTTAAAAGAAGCCAATGGCCAACATCAAACTAAATGGGAAAAAAAACCAAAGCAATCTCACTAAAATCAGGAACTAGACAAGGATGTCCCCTCTACTTATCTATTCAACATAGTTCTTGAAGTTTCAGCCAAAGCAATAAGAAAAGAGTTTAAGGGGATACAAGTTGGGGAAAAAAAAGAAGTGAAACTATCTCTATTTGCAGATGATATAATTGTATAAGTATGTGACCCACAAAATTTTACCAGGGAACTTCTACAGCTGACAAACTCTTTCAGCAACAGTGCAGCATACAAGCTTAATTAAAAAATAATCAGTAGCTCTCCTATGCACTAATGACAAAAAGGATGAATAAGAAATAAGAGAAACATCACCCTTTATGATAGCTGCAAATAGCAGTAAATACTTTGCTATAACTATAACAAAAAATGTTACAGATATGTTTGACAAAAACTTTAAATCTCTGAAGAAAGAAATTGAAGCGATATCAGAAAATCGAAAAACCTCTAATGCTCCTGGATAGGTAGGATCAACATAGTAAAAATGTCAATTCTACCAAAAGCAATCTACAGATTCAATGTAATTCCCATCAAAATACCAACACAATTTTTTACAAACCTTGGAAGAACAATACTCAGTTTCATTTGGAATAACAGAAAATTCAGGATTGCCATAACAATTTTGCTAAACAAAAGAACCTCAGGAGTCATCATCATCCCTCACTACAAGTTATACTATAGAGCTACAGTATTAAAAACAGCCTGGTGCTGGCATAAAAAACAGTCTTGTGAATCAATGGAATTGAATTGAAGACCCAGACATTAACCCACACACTGATGAATACCTAAATTTTGACAAAGAGGTCAACAATATTCAATGAACTGAAGAATGGATTAACAAACTGTTGTACATCTACACAATGGAGTACTAAGCAGCAGTAAGAAAAAATGATATTCTAAAATTTGCAGGCAAATGGATGGACTTGGAGAATATCCTCCTTAGCAAGGTATCACAAACTCAGAAAGATAAGCAGGGGATGTACTCACTCATTAGTGGTCTCTAAACAAACAAACAAACAAACAAGAAAAATCAAAGCATGCCCAAGCCGAAAACCACAACCACTGTACAGCTTGGTATCAGAAACACCCTGGACTGACTCCTTGGATCCCACTCCCCTTAGAGGAACACCTGACTTACTCTTGAAGGAGGGGAGAGAAAGCTGGATCTGCCAGGAGTGGAGACTGAACTAAGCGATATTGAGTCAGTGGGACCATGGGACTGTCTGCTACCTGCTCAGGGAGGGGATGGGGAGTTGTGGAGAAGAAAGAATGACCTCATGTGGCGGGAGGGGGAAGGAACCTTGAAAAGGATATACAAGGATAGAAAGTGTGACTTCTTTGTTCATGATAATAATAATAATAATAACAATAATAATAAATTAAAAAAGAAAAAAGACAGTATCTACAACAAATTGTGTTTACATACCTAGATAGGCAGTATGTAAAAACAATGCAAATAGATTCAAAGTTGTCACCCTCCACAAAAGTCAAATCCAAGTAGATCAAAGGCCGTAACATAAAACCACATACACTGAACTTGATAGAAAGGAAAGTGGGAAATACTCTCCAATGCATTGGCACAGGTTACCACTTCTTAAATATATCACCAGTAGCCTGGACACTAAGAATAGCAATAAATAAGTGGGACATCATGAAACTGAGAAGCTTCTGTAAAGACAAGGACACAGTCAATAGACAAAATAACAGCTTACAGAATGGGAAAAGATTTTCACTACAAGTGACAAAGGACTGATTTCTAAAATATATAGAGAACTCAAAAAAGTAGCGCCCCAAACCCTTAATAACTCGATCAAAAAATGGGGTTAGAGCTAAAAAGCAAATTTTCAACAGAATTACAAATGGTTAAAAGACACTTGAAAAAATGCTCAACATTTTTAGTTATCAGAGAAATAAAAATCAACACAGCTTTGAGATGCCACCTTACCCCTGTCAGAATGGCTAAGATCAAAAACACAAATGACAGCCAATGCAGGAGAGGATGTGGAACAAGGGGAATACTCCTCCATTGTTGGTGGAAGTGTAAACTTGTTCAGCTATTCTGTAATGCAATATGGTAGTTTCTTAGGAAACTGGAAATCAATCTCCTCAAGGATCCACCAATACCACTTGTAGGTATATACCCTAAAGATTCACATTCGCACTCCAAAAGCATTGCACAACTATGTTTGTAGCAGCATTATTTTTAATAGCAAGCACCTGGAAATAACACAGATGTTTCTCAACTGACCAATGGCCTAACAAACTGTGGTACATCTACACAATGGTGTACTATTCAGCAGTAAGAAAAGGTGATATACTAAAATTTATTTTTTAATTGTTTATTATTTGGTGATTTTACATCATGCACCCCATAAAACTCATTTATCGAACCTCTCAGGTTTATGCTCACTCTTATGTTCTCTCCATTTAAAAAATGCTCATTAATGATTCCCATTTACTTATCAGAGCATAATTAAACACCTTAAAGAAAACAAGTCTTTCCTCACTCACACCCCTAGCTACACTTAACTTGATGGAAAAGAAAGTGGGAAATATCCTCCAATGCATTGGCACTGGTGACCACTTTGTAGCACTGACATAAAGAACAACAATCACTAATTCAGACCTCCTAAAACTAGGAAGCTTCTGGAAGGCCAAAGACACAGTCAATGAGACAAAATGACAGCCTACAGAATGAGAAAAGATTTTTTACCAACCCTACAAGTGACAGAGGATTTATCTCTAAAATATATAGAGAACTAAAGAAACTAGTGCCCCAAACCTTTAATAATCCAATTAAAAAATGGGGTTTAGTACTAAAAGGGGAATTATCAGCAGAAGAATTAAAATAGATGAAAGGCACATGAAAAAGTGTTCAACATATATAGCCATCATAGAAATGCAAATCAGAAAAACTTTGAGATGCCTCCTTACACCAGTCAGAATGGGTAAGATTAAAAACACAGATGACAGCCTTTTCTTGAGAGAATGCTGAGTGAGAGGGGAACATTCCTTCATTGATAGTGGGAATGTATATTTGTTTAGCCACTCTGGAATGCAGTATGAAGATTTCTCAGAAAACTGGAAATTAATCTCCCCAAGGATTCAGCAATACTACTACTAGGCATATACCTGAAAGATGAACAGTTGCACTCCAAAGGCATTAGCTCAACTATGTTCATAGCAGCATTTTTCATAATAGCAAGAACCTAGAAACAACCTAGATGCCCCTCAACTGAAGAATGGATTAACAAACTGTGGTATATCTACCGAATGGAGTACTACTCAGCAGTAAAAAAAAAAAAAAAAAAAAATGACATTATAAAATTTGTACGCAAATGAATGGATATGGAGAATATCCTCCTAAGTGAAGTATCACAATCCCGGACAGAGAAACAGTGGATGCACTCTCTCATTAGTGGACTTTAACTCATAACTCTTTAATTAAGCCATGATTAGCCAAGAGACTTAGTAGCTTTACTCAGAGCAGACTCACAGTCTTGTTTTCTCTGCAACCTTTGGTGCCTCTGGTCTGCTCTTGTGCTTCCCAGAGTTTTCCTTGTCCAGTAGACTGGGTCTGCCTTTTGGGAAATTAATGGTTTTTTTTTTAACTAGTAGGAGGGGCAACAATTAACAATGTACAAAGACATAATCCCACAACATCAGGCAATCTCATTTGCTCCTTATATTTTATAGGTTTTTAAATCCTAGCAATGTCATTTTTTTTAGAAAATAAATTTATTCATTTATTTTTTGATGTAATAATTACATCATTTCTCCCTTTTCTTTCATCTCTCCAAACCCTGTTGTATACATTGTTTTAATTTTTGTCTAGTTCATGACCTGTTTCATTAATTGCTTTTACATGCACATATGTATGTTTATAAATATATGCTCCTAAATATATCCTTCTTGTTCTGAATGAAGAACATACATACAAGGTCACTTTTTGCTTAAATCTCTAACTTGATATTCACCATAATATTCTCACCAGTCCCTTCTCTCTGTTTGAGGTGTGTGGTATGTTCCCAAGTTTCTAGTGTACATGTGTCAATGGGTCTGTCAATGAAAGCATGAGTACAAAACACATACAAGCACATGCTTGTAGAGAGGCCAGAGGTCAATGGTAAATACTTTTTTTTCTATAGCTTTCTAAGTTTGCTTTTTGAAACACAGTGGTCCACTGGGTATAAATCTCATTATTTTTATTATGGTGGCTGCCCAACGTGCTACGTATTTTTTCCTGTCCCCTCTCCAAAAGTGTTGTAGGTGTACACTGCTTCACTTGATTTTTATGTGTGTATTGACAATACAAAGTCAAGTCATTCTGCTTGTAAAATTGTTAGTTACTAACTAACCAATCTCTACAGGTCCCATATGTTACTCTTTGCCTCAAAATAACCTCCAAATCACTTTTTCTATACCAGTTACTCATTTTCTTTCTCAAAAATGTGTCCTAAAAATGCAAACTTTGCATTTGGGTCTTTAGGTCATAGTCTTCATCCCAATCAACTGTTAATGACTTAATAATGTAGGAAATGCTTAAATCATGCAAATAGAGACACAGTGAGGGTCATTTCACCATATTTCTTGGAAGGTATGAGAAATACTTGTTCTTAGGAAGTATTTTTTTTTTTTTTACTTAGAACTAAGCCAGCAATTGGAGAAGCCAGTGAAGTCAATCATCTTGTTTAAAATGAGAACGAGGAATGGGAAACATGGGTCAGTTGTTTAGAGCATGTACTACCCATGCAGAGTACACAAAATTAGTTTCTTACTTAGATAACACATATCTCATGTTTCAAAATATTTATGTGATGTGGAATGTCTTTCTGTTTTGTATAAATTACCTTTGTTTAATAAAAGAACTCTTTTGGTCTATGGCAAAACAGTTTAAAGGGAGGAACAAATACCAAGAATAGATAAAGGAGAAAATTGTGAGGTCATATGGAGATGCAGCAAGCTGTGGCCAAGAGAATAAGACTTAAAAGGATAGGTAAGCCATAAGCCACATGTCTAAACATAGGTTATTAGAAATGGGCTGAGTTACCTGAAAAAGTGCTCATCATGTTTAGCCATCAGAGAAATGCAAATCAAATCAACTTTGAGATACCACCTGACACCTGTTAGATTGGTTAAGATAAAAGACACAGAGGACAGCCTATGCTGGAGAGGATGCAGAGCAAGGGGAACACTCCTCCATTGTTGGTGGGAGGGTAAGCTTGTTCAGCCACTTTGGAACGCAGTATGGTGGTTTCTCAGAAAACTGAGAATCAATCTCCCCAAGGACCCAGCAATACCACTTCTGAGTGTATACCCTAAAGATGCACAGTCATACTCCAAAGGTATTAGCTCAACTATGTTCATAGCAGCATTATTTGTAAAGCAAGAACCTGGAAACCACCTAGATGTCCCTCAACTGAAGAATGGATTAACAAACTGTGGTGCATCTGCACAATGGAATAGTACTCAGCAGTAAGAAAAAATGATATCCTAAAATTTGCAGGCAAATGGATGGACTTGGAGAATATCCTCCTGAGCAAGGTATCACAAACTCAGAAAGATGAGCAGGGGATGTACTCACTCATTACTGCTCTCTAAACAAACAAACAAACAAGAAAAAAGCAAAGCATGCACAAGCTGCGAACCACAACCAATGAACAGCTTGGGATCAGAAATACCCTGGACTGACACCTTGGATCCCACTCCCCTTAGAGGAACACCTGACTCAGTCTTGAGGTTGGGGGTAGAAAGCTGGATCTGCCAGGAGTGGAGACTGAACTAAGTAATATTGGGACAGTGGGACCATGGGACTGTCTGCTACCTGCCCAGGGAGGGGATGGGGAGTTGTGGAGAAAAAAGAATGACCTCATGTGGTGGGAGGGGGAAGGGACTTTGGATAAGGATATACAAGGATAGAAAGTATGACCGACCTCTAAGTTCATAATAATAATAATAATAATAATAAAGAAATGGACTGAGTTAAGAGCCAAGAGCTAGCTAAAAATTTGCCTGAGCTATAAGCTGAAGAGATGACAATTATTGTAAGGATTTGTATTATTTTGGGGGGCTAAGTGACTGGGGAACTGCAGTTATAGAATTCAGGCTGAATGAAACATAAACTTCCTACTATCATGAGACTTTCTTCTGACCTTTACAAACACTAGCGTCCATGTGAACACATCCTCACACAGGTATGGACATACACATAAATACAAAAATAAAATAAATTGGTCCTAGCAGATGTCATTCCTAGAAAAAGGAAAGAAAATATAGTTGTAGAAGAATTATGTTATTTTGCTGGTTTCAGGAATCCTCTTAACTATTAATTAATTACTGGGACTTCTTTCTAGCAATAGGATGAACATGGCCTCTTTATCATTGATGTTAAATATTTTTTCTGCATATATACTGATAAATATATATGTATGTATAATTTGTATGCATGAGTATTTTAAATTTCATAAATACAACCTGCTCAAAAATGTATAATTTAACTTCAAATGTGGTTTCAGTATTGATCATTTTTTTATTGGATAATCAATTGGTGTGTTCTTCCCTGGAGAACACTATTTCTCCAAGTCTCAGCAGTCCAGACTTGCCTATGGCTTTTTTTATGAAAAGTTGTGGCTTTCTGAGCTGTCCCCATCTATGTTAGTACAGATACTGATGTCTTTTTGTTAAGTTTATAATTAGACAGTTCTATCAATGAAACTTTATTGGAGAAGCCTCTAAAATCTTTAGAAAACTTTCTCACAGCAAACTCCCTGAATTCTTTGCTCTTAGGCAATAGACTGTGAGCTTTAGTTATAGAAGCTGTGCTATAAATATATCAGTTAAGACTGGGCTCCAAAAAAGGTGCATTTTGATATATTGTTTTCTTTATTGGTTTTCAGACTTTTTAACAACAGAAAGTCTCATGTCCACACATTAGTGCAGAGACATGTATCTGGGTTAACAATGAATGAATACATTCCCTGAGTGTTGCTAAGAGAGAGTATGAGTTTTTTTAACTTGGAAAATCTAAAGAAATGACTCTAAGTATTAGTGATCATAGAGGAGACATTCCATCAAATCTCTAAAAAGATTTTCAGACAAGTGACCATGGAAAAAGAAAGTATAATATGAACCTTAGTCTTTGATGTAGTTTCTGCAACGATGCTAATCTGGGTAGCCTGAAACTCACCTTCTTAATGTATAAGATTCAACAGTGCTGGACAAGGACACAGAGGTTCTCTATGTCATTTTCAGGGACAGTGTACAAAATATTGTCTCTTTAATGTCTTCCCTGAAAGCCACAGATATAGAAGAGCTTAAGTTATGTTACAGCCTAGGAAGGTACTGGAGAAAAATAGTAGATTTTCAGTTCATCACCTGGCTAAAAATTAAGAACTGACAATGAGAAGACACAAAGGATTTATAAACCATTCCCTGATGGCCTAAGAAAATCACCAGATATAACTTGTTTAATAGAAATATAACATACAGGGGACGTTTTCTGAAGCAGCTCAGAAAATCTCAAAAATACACAAACAAAAATGTTAATAAACAACATTTATTAATAAACAACATTAAGTACAACAGAGTACTTGTATTTTATACAAATTTTCAATTGCATACAAGTAAATATATCTTGATAAAAGGAATATGTAAATTCATTTTTTAATCAGGCCCAGGTAAACAAAGCTTTTCTGATAACTCATAATGAAATACCAGCACATTTCCCTGTGCAGGAGTCAGCATGGCTTGTTCATTTCTTGTAGAATTCAGCAGTGATCCATAACCAAGTAGGTAGCTTTGGTTTGAAATAAGAAGAGAGGTCAGACTTTGAATGAAATCACCAAAAGGCACATGATGAGAACATCCGCACAGGGTACCAAGAATGAACCAAACAAGCAGAGCTTGTTTAAGAAACAGAGCTACTTTGTAACAGAGGACAGAAAAAGAGACATTGTTGCCTAATGACTTTGTAAGGTCTATTAATTTCTCCTTAGAATAGAGTTTGCAAAAGTTGTAAGCCAGGACATCTCAGCTGGTGATTTGCTCATAAATTCCATAAACTTAAGTGAGACTGTTAGAAACAAAACATAAAAAACGCCTTCAGATTTTCCTGGAACTATCTCAGGGACAAGGTTCTCTATGTCCTTGGTAACAGTGAAGAGATTGAAACCTTTTTCAAAGAAGAAAAATCACTCTTAGGAGAGTCTTCAAATACAGACATAATGAAATGACCTATGATCAAGAGGGGCACCTTGGGGAGGTAACAATGAATTCCATGGATCCAGTTATTTGGAGGACTCCACTGTGAACAGCTTACAGTTTGAAATCATATTGGATGAAACTTCTTTAGATTACATTGCAGAGTCATTGAAGGTTTTATACTCTGCACCCAATAGTTATTGTAGTTATGAAATGTCCCTTTCACCAATGATACAACCGCAAATTAATGAAGGCATTTAGATACTAGAGAGGTGCTCCATAATAAAACAGACATCCTGGATCTTGCAGCAGATTGTAGGACACTGTGGATAGTTTACCTTGAATTTTTACCTTAAGAATAATGTTGGAGTGAGGAAAGTGGATCTGCCAGGAGTGGATGTTGAACTAAGCCATATTGGGACCATGGGACCTCCTGCCCTTGCTGGGGAGGAGATAAATAGATGTGGAGAAGAGAGAGTGACTGGAAAGGATGGGAGCAGGAAGGAAGCTTGAATAAGGATATACACAGATAAAAAATATGACTTTATTCATAATAAAAAGAAGAAAAAAGAAAAATGTAGAAGATGCTTAATTACTTATATATCCCCTTGTTTAAAAGCATTCACAAAGATGGAAGGTACATTTCTGGGAGTCCAGTTCAAGGTTGAACAGTTGGTACACCTAGAATGATTCACTCAAAGGCTTCTATTTAGGATGGCCCACATAAGAGGACTTGTGTGGAGGTTTATGTTGAAGATAAACCAAACTTTCAGTCCTGGGAGAAGAGAAGTGGAACACAAGTTCATTCTTTAAATGTTTGTTTATGAAAATTTCTTTATTTATTTATAAAGTTTATTCCTATTGACTGTTAGGAGAGGTCATTTAATTAACCTTTTACTAGGCTAAGAAATGCCATTTGGAATGTCTAACCCTGAGTCATTGGAATTAAGCAAGATTTACCAATGAGTATAAAGAACAACCTTTCCTTACATTCTATGCCATTTTCTGGAATACATAAAGGTGAATAGATTTTTTTGTATTTTTTTATTTATACTATTACACAAATTAGACAAAATTCAATGTTGTTCATGGCATAATAGAACATTCAACATATTCATATATGGAAGCAAACATTTGTTAACCTTATTGATTTACACAGTCCTTTGTTGAGTAATAAAGAAAAAGGAAATGAATGATCATTGAATGATAACTTGTCAGTTTGCTTATCCTAACCTGAGTAACATTGCTAATTATATTAACTAAACAATATTAATAATGTTGTATTTCACAAACCAGAATATTTCAAATTTTAAAACCTTACTAAAGTTTTGTCAACAGAGAAATCACATATATTATTACAACATTTGTAAGAGAAAAACTGGCTGAATAAATGAGCTCTGAACTATGAGGGGCCAGGAAGTTCTCCATGTTCTCTCTGCTCCTTGGTGAGTACATACTGCCTTTCCTATCCAGTACTTACCCTCAAATTTGGCTAATGTGTGGAAGAACTTGAGAAAGTTCTTGGACAGGGATATGTAACTGAATTAATTCCCTTTGACCCATAAATACTAAAATCTGTGATGACAAAATATTTATGGAGGGTTTTTGAAAAGAATGTATTTGACTTCTTTCTCTAAATATGTAATATGATTTTTATGAAACTAAGCTGTGAAATTAGAGCTGTGGTTATAGTTTGATTGCTGTATAGTAATTTCCACTAAGCCTGCCCATAAAAGAATAGTGGAATGGCTTATTTTCAACTCCACAGAGACGAAGATTTGAATTTGAAACTTGGATGTAACATTTAATCATGGAGCCTTAGAGTGATCTCTTTAAAATTTCCAGGGCATTCAATGAGTTTACAGTATAATCCTTACAATACTTCATGTTCAAAAGGGTATCACAGACATTCAAGAATAAACATCATTTAAAATTTTTATCATTTTTTTTTCTAAAGCTGCTTCTGTTGACTTCTTGTTTTAGGAATATTTCTGTGAAAGCACTATTTTCATTAGACATATTAATAAGGAAAGAAGAATTTTCTCAACATGATTAACTAGTTGGAACTAGAAATCTGTGTGTAGCCCTTATAGATGATTTTAATTTACATTCTTAAATAATCAAAGTAAGTCAGCCTCACATTATTCAAATTTCTCATTAATATAACAGAAGGGAAGACAGTACCTCATAATGCTTCATTTGAGTATGCAAATGTTTCACCACTGCATTTCAGAGTATTCTTATGGTACAGTTATTTGCTCAGTTTTAAAAAACAGCATTTTTCCACAGTAAAAATTTCAATAACCTGTTTGCTATTTTATATTAAAAAATTCAAAGCTATGCCATAGTAAGATTCAATGAAAAGGTAATGTAATATATTGGCTTAAATAATTAAAGAATTTTTTTTATTAGAGTTAATCCTGTGTTGAATATTGTATGAGGATTACAAATAAAAGTACATTTGGTTAGTAGTAATTGGATTTTACCTTGTCTTTTAAATTTACTCTTAATTATTAATTTAAAAATCTCTAGTTATACTGCTTTTATTTAAAAAAAATCCCTGCTTTTATGGATAACACAGGATATGTATTGGCTTCTAGTCCCTTTGCCATCTCCAATGGAAGTACCATATTCAAGAACCTTCTCTAATGAATGTCTCAAACCCAGTAGTATGAGAGCAGCACAAGCTGGAGTCTATGGTCTGTTAAGACAAACAAACAAAAATGTCTATAGTTTAGAAGGATGTGTCTGGGTGAAGTTAGGAGAGAAGGGTTACATATATAAAACTCTTAAATAATTAAAAAACACAACAAACAAAAAAATTATACTTCAGGTTACCATTTGCCATTTACCTTTTATTTTGTATATTAATGGTATATTTTAATCATCTTGTAAGAATTAATGAGAAGCCTAAGCATGAACACAGCATTTTTTTATTTCTTAATGGTTTAGTAGAAAGACATATTAGCAGTCTATATATAGTCATGATCATTTGAATAACATAAAATAAATAAAAATTAAAAAATTCATGAAAGACTATGTATACTTGATAATTTGAAATCACAATATTGATCATCAGGCTTAAACTGGATAGTTAAATACATTACATAAAACAAAAATTTAAAAGTATGAGAGAATATATGATGCTGAGAATTTTAAATTAGCAACTTTTATAGACACAATTACACAGTAGGGTTAACTTTAAATATGGTTTTGAAAATATTTCATCCAGTTAAACTGTTTCACCAATTAAAAATGATGGTATAGTGAAAGCATGGCACAGACATTGTGATTGTCTTCATTAGGCTTTCTATTGTTCTGAAGAGACACCATGAGCACCACGATTCTTATAAAGAAAAACATTTAATTGGAATGGCATAAGAATTTCTATTTAGAAATGGGTCACTCACATGACTATTGGCACGAAACATCTATTAGTGCCTTATTGTTTTTCTCTCTGTCAAAAGCTGTTTGAATATCTTCCTCATAGGACTACTAGCTTCTCCTGTGGAAGAAACAACACTGCCAACAACAAGCTGGATAGAATCTGAGAAATGATAACTTTGGTTGATTTCTAACTTTTGTGTATATATGCACATGCTCACACATATGTTCATAGGCATGTACACATATATGCACACAATACACTAAGGTAGCATTTTTAAAAATGATTAATTTCCTTGCTCTTCTGACTATTCCATTGAACAATGAAGTCCTTCTTAGTTGTTAAGCCTTATGATTTGAACATGTTCTTATACCGCCATCTAACTGGTTTCATTGTGTGTAGCTGACAAGCTCAGTAAATTAGAAGAAAAATAAGAAAAATCAGCATCATTTTATCCAAAAACTTCATTTTTATCTTTTAAATGTAAAACTTATTGAATGTATGCCATATGCGTGAATGAATATAGTAGTGTGATGTCTCATTCTTCTTATCTCAACACTTAGGAGGTTGATGCAGTAGTCAGACCCAACCCGAGCTGCACAGCAATATTCTAAATCAGCAATACGATAACAAAAGAAAGGAAAAAGCAAAAGAACTGCTATTAACATTTTATTAAAAATCATAATATTTAATTATTATTAAAATTTTATATTTATTTTTTGGAAGAGAAATTGTGCTTAGTATAAATTTTATATTTCATGGTAATTTAAATTGTATTATGTCAAAAAGTAATATTTCTAGAAACTTATTTTTTAAATCATTTTGTTTCTCTATAGGATATCAGAAAATCAATGATAAAATTGATAGAGTTCCTGAACTTGGGACAAATCCCTCAGAGGAGCATATAGGAAAATACATGCAACATACAGTAGATGATGAACAATCTATCACCCATTACACAAGACTGCCAGAAGAGCTATGAGACAAACACAGGTGACCTTCATGAGAAAACATAAGAAAGTCATAAGATTTGCTTCCCTAGATGTTGAAACTTCTAACTTGTGTGATTTAGAAATATGTGGTAAAGGGCACTCACACAGTTAAACCAGAACTTTGTTTTGGACTTTTTCACCTTTAAATATTGTTGTTATTGAGTTATCAGTTTTACAGAGCAACAAAGTAGTATTTATTAATACATCTTGTTCTGCTACTAATACCACAGAATAACTGTTACTTCTTGCTCCTTCAGCTTTTGTGGCACATTGTATTTCTTGGTTGCCTCAGCAACAGCAGTGACATCATATTCTAGTTGCTTTATTATTTGGCCTTACATGCCCAAGGTACCATATGCCTTATGTCTATTGCATTGTTAGATTATAGGAAGGAAAATGACCCTATTTTGCTATGAAAAAAATGAGCCTAGACATATTAATTTTTTCTTATAAAATAACAGGTATTTTTTTCAAGATTTAAAAGGAAAGAATAGGAATCTAATCACCCACATTTTGGTATATTTAGCAACTAAAGAAGCAAACAAAAAAGTAAAAAAAAAAGTCTAAGTACCCATAGTGGCATTGAATTATACAAAGGGAGAAGAATGCTCTGATAAGATATACATGAATTTAAAAATAACTTAAAATATTTAAATATTGGATTCCCTAGAGAGTAGAAACTGATTTCAGAAACAATATTTGGGCACATCACCTTTAAGATGCGTCAAATACGTTGTTTGCTCAGCCACTTTGGAATGCAGTATGGTGATTTCTCAGAAAATTGAGAATCAATCTCCCAAGGACCCAGCAATACCCCTTCTGGGTGTATACCCTAAAGATGCTCAGTCACACTCCAAAGGCATTAGCTCAACTATGTTCATAGCAGCGTTATTTGTAATAGCAAGAACCTGGAAACAACCTAGATGTCCCTCAACTGAAAAATGGATTAAGAAACTGTGGTACATCTACACAATGGAGCACTACTCAGCAGTAAGGAAAAATGATATCCTAAAATTTGCAGACAAATGGATGGACTTGGAGAATATCCTCCTGAGCGAGGTACCACAAACCCAGAAAGATAAGCAGGGGATGTACTCACTCATTAGTGGACTGTAAACAAACAAACAAACATGAAAAAAGCAAAGCATGCCCAAGCTGCAAACCACAACCACTCTACAGCTTGGAATCAGAAACACCCTGGACTGACTCCTTGGATCCCACTCCCCCTAGAGGAACACCTGAGTCAGTCTTGAGGTTGGGGGTAGAAAACTGGATCTGCCAGGAGTGGAGACTGAACTATGCAATATTGGGACAGTGGGACCATGGGACTGCCTGGTGCATGCCCAGGAAGGGGATAGGGAGTTGTGGGGATAGAAGAGAGAATGAACTGATGTGTTGGAAGGGGGAAGGGACATTGAATAAGGATATACAAGGATAGAAAGTGTGACTTCTTTGTTCATAATAATAATAATAAAAAAGATTCAACACATCTCTTAATTACAAGAACAACATTTCTACTGTTAAAACAAATACTCAGATAGTACTATATGTTTTGCTCAGTCTATTCTTTATTTTCCAAAATAATTAAATTCATATACCATTTAATATAATTACTATGCCTTTCAGTGACAGTTATATGCTGTAAGTTCAGTACACTCTTGCTATTTCTGCTTTTTGTGCTGAGTTAATAGGAAAGTTTAGAATTATTTTTATATATGTTTTAGTTTAGCTGGAATTATATCACTTTCCCTCTACATTTTTTCCCTTTAGCCTCTCTAAGATACTCTCCCTCAACACTTCATATTCCTGTGATATTTATGTTGAAAGCCTTTTTAAAAATTATTATACATACATATCATGTGTGTTTGTATGTATCTATATATACACACATTCTCTGTATATATAACCTTCTGGGTCCATTTTTTTTTTTTTTTTGGTTTATACAAGTTCTCAAGACTGACCTCTCTAGACTGAATGCCAACCAAGAGGAGTTGGCTCATCCCTGGAAGAAACTCATTCTTCTTTTAAGTCAATAGATTTTATAGTTCTTTATCTAGGTGTTCTATGCCATGAAAATTTCTACTTTCTATGTCAACATGTCTATTGATACTGCCATCATTCCAATCTTGTTTATGTTGCCATTGACAGGAGACTTTATTTTTACACAGAAGCCTTTATGGCAATTGAGAAGTTATTTTTAATTCCCCACTTGTTGATGAATATTGATGAATTTTATGGGAGGAATGTTGAATGTGTGTTGTGCAATCAAAAGAATACTCTGCTATTTTACTGTACTGTCTATATTAAAATATCAGGTCCTCTAATTGGCACTGGAAGCAGAAGATAAAGAGCCAATGGATATAGAGAGGTAGCCTGAGTCTAAAGAGTAGATAGAATTCTGTGGCAGAGAAAATAATGAAGTTAATCTTTCAAGTGCTTGTTGCTGTTATTACATTATAAAAATGTATAGAGAAAACACAATCAGACAAAAATGAATCTATTTTAACTAACTGAATTGAGAAGTCATATGCATCCTGAGGAGAAAAATGTTATCTAAGCGACTAGGTATGAAAATATAAAACTGCATTTGAGATTCTTATCAGGAGAAGGATGTTATTTATTTTCTTGGAGTAGATATACCATATTTCTTAATATGATAACACCAATAAAAGAAGAACAAGATTCATTTGAAATAGCACAGCAAAAAGAAATGTAAAATGAAAAATTTTATTGGTAAATATCAAATTTGTGTTTGTATATGTTATAAATATGGTGTTATCCACATATACATACATAACTAGTACAATTATAGGCTACAAGTATAATTTCATCAGTCATTAATTAAAATGGTGCCTGTTGGAAGATTTCATGAATATTAATTGAAGGATTGCCACTTAACCCTGTTAATTCTCTTTATTACAAGAAAGTATAGGAGACTAGAGAAAACAGTGTAGTGCCAATGAAATATTTCATATGCAGAACTGCATCCTGAAATTTAGAATGGAGATTTGAGATATAGTCTCTTGTATTTGAAACTAAATCCTCCTTTAACTCATTCTTCTCAATCTAAAAAAAAAATCATCATTCAATTCTAATGCTTGCAAAGTTTTCACTTTAGGAATAATAGGTGGTTTTGGTCCAACTTTATTTTTAATTTTGTAATTTATTCTTTCCTACTCTATCCCATTCTTCATTCTCTTTCTCTTCTCACAATTTTCTATGTTTTTTCCATACTTGTTTTAATTCTTCTTTGTTCTAGAATTAGCCTTAAAATAAGGCTGAAATACTATGTAATTAAACAATAATTTGTAAGTAATTTCACTTTTTAGAGATTCTGAAAATTAAATTAATGTTTTATGCACAAATTCTCCAGATTGCCAGTGAAACTTTTTATATTATCATTCTTGATTGCCAGTTTTGTAGCATTAATTTGTCATGCTTTCCTTTCCAAAATTCTGAAATCTGTTATATTTCCAAAGAACCAGAGTGACTTTCAGTGGAAGACAGCATTCAGAAATCACAGACATGGTATGTTCTTCACATTGTTTTTAAGCCATCATATTAATCATTTATTTGTCTTTTTCTGTCTCAAGTTATGATTACTACTGTGTGTTTGAACAAAGGCACAAAATGCACTGGCATTTGACAACAGTACAGTGAACATGGACAGTATTTAAATCTAACTAAAGACAAGCCTTTAGGTGGGGTTCCCAACTGTGGTAGTGTTACAGAAAAAGTGGAAAGACATGAGAAGGCTCTGTGTCAGATCTCTAGACGTCATTTAGGAAACAAGAGGGGAAGCACTTGATCCTGAATGTCATAAAACTGAGTCATATACAGGGAGTTTTTTTCAGTTAGTCTGAAACTCAACAGAGAATACAGTTCAGAGTAGGATATGTAGAAGTGCATAAGAGCTACACGCATCATTCACTGTAAGTCGGTCAGAAGGCTCACTATGTACAAGCCCTTACAGCCAAGGCTGACAAACTAGGTAGCACTTCCAGGCCCATATGTGAAAGGAGAGCATCAACTGCATGATTACACACACACACACACACACACACACACACACACACACACACACACACACACTTAAGCATAGTGAACTTTAAAAATAACTTGTTGCTTTTTAAAATAAATATAGTATGTTTTTTGTAAGTTCACTGAATATAATTTCTGTTACTAAAACACATTTAGGTGTGTTCCAACCAGAGAAGTATGATTTATCTACTCAAGGTAATAACCTTAATATTGTCTCTACCTCTTCCTATAGCTGTCAACTGCGATAAGTACTTAACTAGAAATGAGGATATCATGTATACTTCCACCTATATCTTCTTTTTTATTTTTTTGAAAATCAATATCAAACTTTATATAAAAAAGCCAAACATCCAGGATAGCTTTAAAAACAACATATAGTAGTATTAAACTTCTCTTTCACTAAAATACATGAAACATAAAAAAATCTAAAGCTCCTCAAGCCAGGCTAGGCTTAGCTACAGATGAAGAAAACATGGTAGGTCACAGCTAATGCCCACAAATGCAATAAGGCAACCAGTGTGAATATTTGTTAGATATTTAATAAATCCTGAAATATCTACCAAAAACTGAGCCTCCTAATCTGTGAGAGCACTGATTGTTTTTCTGGTGGAACTGAGTTCAAATCCCAGCATCCACATGGCAGCTAACAACTGTCTGTAATTCCAAGATCTGACACTCTTATACAATTATATATATAGGCAATACACCAATTCAAATAAAAATAAATATTTTTTTTTCTAAAAAGAAAGAATGAGAGACAGACACATTCAGAAAGCACAGTTCCTGTTCCCAGAACAGAGTGGGAGGTGAGCAGGTTCAAGCCCCTAGGCCTCCTGGAGACCTCATTGAAGAAGCCAGAGACACAGTCCCTGATGTGACCACATGGCCAGTCCTGCCCTAAACCAATGCTGGGAGAAATCTTCCCCAGCAATCCTAGGGGACACATAACAGATGGCCTGGCCCACCTCCAAGGCAAGCTGCATTAAAACAGAGGATATCTCTCCAAAACTCAACCCCATGTCCAGAGTGGTGTGACAGATGGAAGTCTTCAAACAGATCCTGCAAGATTCGACTAAGAGCTAACTAAGAGAGAACCAAGGAAGCAGTGGGTCCTTATAACAAAATAAAGAATAACAAGGCACCACCACCAAAACAAAACAAAACAAAAACCTGTTGGATCTATAATACCAACACCTGAACAGAGCAATGAAGAGAAAACAGAAAGAAACATTACAAAACCTTTCTGAATAATATAGAAGCCTTAAAAGAGGATATAAAAAAAGCCCCTTAAAATATAGAAAAAAAAATACAAATAAAATTTGAAAGAGATGAACAAAACATTGAAAGAAAACCAAGAAAGAAAAATCCAACAAATGAAAAATCATTCCTGGATCTAAAAATTGAAATAGAAACAGTAAAGAAGACAAAAACAAGGCAAAGGAGAAAATAGAGAATCTGAAGAGATGAACTGAAACGACAGATACAAGCCTAACAAACAGAATCCAAGAGATGGAAGAGAGAATCTCAGGAGTGGAAGACTCAATAGTATAAATAGATAAATTATTCAAAGAAAACATCAAAACCAAAAAAACAATCATTACACAAAATGTTCAGGAAATTTGGGACACCATGAAAAGACCAAACCTGAAAATAATAGGAATAAAAGAAGAAGAATAGCAGCTCAAAGGGACAGATAATGTATTCAATAAAATCATAGAAGAAAACTTTCCCAACCTAAAGAAGGAAATGCCTATAAAGGTACCCGAAACTTACAGACCACCAAATAGATTAGACCCCCTAAAATAGTCTTCTTGCTACACAATAATCAAACCACAAAACATACAGAACAAAGAATAATATTAAGAGCTTAAAAGGAAAAGGGCCAATTTACCTGTAAAGGCAGACCCATCAGAATAACATCAGACTACTCAATAGAAATAATGAAAGCAAAAAGGTCCAGTTCAGAAGTTATACAGAAAATAAAAGAGCAAGGCTGCCAACGCAGACTACTATACCCAGCAAAAACTATCAATCACCACAGTTTAAGTAAGATAGTTCACAACAAAGACACATTGAAACAATATTTATCCAAAAATGCAGCACTACAGAAAGCACTACAGGGAAAATTCCAAACTACGTAACCCAGATATGCCCATGAAACCACAAACAATGGATAATCCCACAGAAGAAAAGCCCAAAGGTAGGAAATACACACAAGTAACAACCAAAAATAACAAGAAATAACAATCAGTGATCATTAATATCCCTTTATATCAATGGACTTTATTCACCTGTAAAAAGACACACCTTAACACAATGGATACAAAAAAAAAAGAGCCTACCTACCTTCTGCTATATAAGAAACACACCTCAACTCCAAAGACAGACACAGGCTCAGAGTGAAGGGCTGGGAAAAGATTTTCCAATCAAATGGCCACAAGAAACAAGATGGTATTGCCCTCCTAATATCCAATAGTAGGCTTCAAACTAACATCAATCAAAAGAGACCAGGATGGACATTACTTATCTATCTCAGGAAAAATCAATCAAGATGAGATCTCAATCCTAAATATTTATGCCCCTAATATAAGGGCACTTGCATATGTAAAAGAAACACTAGTAAAACTTAAACCCCAATTGAATATCACACTCCAATAGTGGGAAACTACCATAATCACCATTAGACAGGTCAAATAGACAAAGACTCAACAGAAAAAATAAGGGTTTAAAGAGAGGTTATGATGCAAATGGACTTAATAGATATTTACAGAAGTTTCCACCCAAACACAATGGAATGTACATATTTCCCAGAACCCCATGGAACATTCTCTAAAATTGACCACATACTTGGTCATAAAGCAAATAGCAATAGATACAAAAAAATGGGAATAACCCCTTGTAGCATATCAGATCACCATGGCCTAAAGTTAGAATTCAGCAACAAGAAAAATCACAGAAAGCCTATAAAATCATAGAAACAGAACATCTCTACATTGAACCACCTCTAAATCAGAAAAGAGGTTAAGAAAGAATCAAAGACTTTCTAGAATATAATGAAAATGAATCCACAACATATCTAAACTTATGGGACACAATGAAAGCAGTCCTAAGAGGAAAATTCATAGCACTAGATGCTTATGTGGAAAACCAAGAGAATTCTCACACATAAAAGACCTAACATTTCAGCTGAAGGCTTTATAACAGTTAGAAGCAAACTCAGATAGAGGAGTAGATAGCAGAAAATAATCACTCTTTGGTCTGAAATCAGTATAATAGAAGCAAAGAGAACAATACAAAGAATCAATGAATCAAAATTTGGTTCTCTGAGAAAGTCAATAAGATAGACAAACCCTTATCCAAACTAACCAAAAAACAGAGAGAGAGTATCCAAACTAGCAGAATCAGAAATGAGAATGGAGACACAATGACAGACACCCAGGAAATCCAGAGAATTATCAGGTCATACTTTGAAAATCTATACTTTACTAAAATGAAAAACCTAAAAGAAATGAGCATCTTTTTGGTGTAGTACCAATTACCAAGATTAAATCAAGAACAGATTAATGATCTAAACAGACCTATAATACCAAAGGAAGTTCAAGCTGTTATTGAAAGCCTAACAAATAAAAAAAGTCAAAACCAGATGGTTTCACTGCAGAATTCTACCAGACATTCAAAGAAGAACTAATGCCATTGCTCAACAAACTGTTCCGTGCAATGGAAATTGAAGGAACACTACCAAACTCTTTTTATTAGGTCACAATCACTCTGATACCTAAGCCACTCAAAGAGGCAACCAAGAATGAGAATTAAAAACCAATTGCCCTCATGAACATTGATGCAAAAATAGTCAACAAAATTCTGTCAAAGTGAATAAAACAACATATATAGAAAAAATTCATCAACCAAGATCAAGTAGGCTTCATCTCAGAAATCCAGGGATGGTTCAACATATGAAAAACTGTAAATATCATTCATCATATAAGTAAATTGAGTACAGAAACACATGATCATTCCCTTAGATGCTGAAAAAGCCATTGACAAAATTCAAAACTCCTGTATGGTAAAAGTCTTGGAGAGATCAGGAATATAGGGAAAAAGCCTAAGTATAATAAAGGAAATTTACAAGAAGCCCACAGCTAATGTCAAACTAAATTAGAGAAACTCAAAGTAATCTCACTAAATTCAGGAACTAAACAAGGCAGTCCCCTCTCTCCTTATCTATTCAATATTAGTTCTCGAAATTTTAGCCAAAGCAATAAGAGAAAAAAATGGACATTAAGGGGATACAAATTGGAAAAAAATGAAGTGAAGCTATCTGTATTTGCAGATGATATGATTATATACATAACTGAAACACAGAATTATACCAGGGAACTGCTACATCTGATAAGCACTGTCAGCAATGTAGCAGAATATAAAATTAATTAAAAAAAAACAGTATCCCTCTTATAAACTAAAAACAAGCAGGGTGAAAAAGAAATGAGGGAAATTTCCTCATTTATAATATCTGCAAATAGCATTAAATACCTTGGAGAAACTATAACCAAAGAAGTAACAGATCTGTTTGACAAAAACTTTAAATCCCTAATGAAAATAATTAAAGAGGATATCAGAAAATGGAAAGATCTCTCATGTTCCTGGATAAGTATGATAAATATAGTGAAAAAAATGGCAGCCTTACCAAAAGGAAACTACAGGTTAAATGAAATTCCCATCAAAATCCCAAAACAAGTTTTTACATACGTGGAAAGAACAATACTCAGTATCATTTGGAATAACAGGAAAGTCAGATTGCCAAAACAATTTTGCTCAACAAAAGAACCATAGGAGGTATCACCATCCCTGACTTCAAGTAATACTATAGAGCTACAGTAATTAAAAAAAAAAGCCTGGTATTCACATAAAAACAGACTTTTTGATCAATGGAAATTAATTGATGTCCCTGACATTAACCTACATACCTACAAACATCTGACTTTTGACAGAGGTTAAAAATATTCAATGGTAAAAAGATAGTATCTTCAGCAAATTGTGTTGGTGAAACAGGATGGCAATGTGCAGAAAAAGCAAATAAATCCAAACCTATCACCTTGCACAAACTCAAATCCACATGAATCAAAGACCTCAACATAAAACCAGCTATGCTGAGCTTAATAGAAAAGTAAATGGGAAATACCCTCCAATGCATTGGCACAGGTGACCACTTCCTAAATATAAACCAGTAGCACAGACTCTAAGAACAATAATCAATAAGTTGGACTTCCTGAAACTGAGAATTTTCTGTAAGGCCAAGGACACAGTCATTAAGACAAATGACAGAATGGGAAAAGATTTTCACCAACCCTACAAGTGACAGAGGATTAGTCTCTAAAATATATAGAGAACTCAAGAAACTAGGGCCCAAAACCCTTAGTAACCCAATTTAAAAATGGGGTTCAGAAATAAAAAGGAAATTCTCAGCAGAAGAATTATGAATGTCTAAAATTCACTTTAAAAAATGTTCCTCATCTTTAGCCATCAGAGAAATGCAAATCAAAACAACTTTGAGAAACCACGTTACACCAGTCAGAATGGCTAAGATAAAACACACAGATGACAGCCTATACTGAAAAGGATGCAGAGCAAGGGGAACACTTCTCCATTTTTGGTGGGAGTTTAAACTTGTTCAGCCACTCTGGAATGCAGTATGGCAGTTTTTCAGCAAACTTGAAATCACTCTCCCCACGGATCCATCAATACCCTAACGATGCACATTGATACCCCAAATGCATTAACTCAGCTATATTCATAGCAACATTATTTGTAATAGCAACAACCTGGAAACAACCTAGATGCCCTTCAACTGAGAAATGGATTAACAAACGTGGTACATCTACACAATGGCGTACTACTCAGCAGTAGGAAAAAAATGATATACTAAAATTCTCAGGCAAATTGATTGATGTGGAAAATATCCTCATGAGCAAGTTTTCACAAACCCAGAAGGATAAGCAGGGAATATATTCACTCATTAGTGGCCTTTAAGCAAAAGCATTCTTATTTCATTGAAAGATGATGGATGAATAAAGTGTTTTAAAACACACACACACAAAAACACACACTCAAAATAAACCCCAAACAAACAAACAAACAAGCAAAACAAAACAAAACTTCTGGTTTGACTGTAGAAGGATTTCTTAGCAGGAATTTGTTGAGGCCATAATGTATCCGTGGACATCAGGTGTGACCTATTGTTCTTTCTTTATCTGTAGCTGAGCCTAACCTGGCTTGAGGTGCTGTGGATTTTATTGTTTACTTTTCTTTTATTTTAGAAAAAAAAGTTTTATGAATGTGTGGGTTTTTTTAACCTATTGTAAAAAGGTAAAACACCTATATTTTACCTTTTTTTTACCTATTATTTTTGATATAAAGTTTGATAATTTATTTTCAAAGGATAAAAAAAATGATAAAAAGTACTTTAAAAGAAAAGTCTAGCCGGGTGTTGATGGTTTATGCCTCTAATCCCAGTACTTGGGAGCAGAGGCAGTATCATCTCTGTGTATTTCTGTGTATTTGAGGCAGTTTAGTGTACAAAGATAGTTCTAGGACAACTACAACAGTTATATAGAGAAACCCAGTCTTGATAAACCAAAATCTGAAAACAATAGAAAAAAGAATTGTGGCATATACATTTGTAAGCAAATTTATGTCTTATTTTATTCACAATTATTAATGATATTATGACTTTGTAAAAACTCAGAAAAAATTATTTGAGGCACACACACATATACTCATGTAGATTTTAGAGAAATCTAAACCTTCCTTTAGATGTTTATACTGATTATTAATTTTTAATATCAATTGTCCATATCTATTAGGAAAGAAGTTCATAAACTCTTTCCTATGCTAGTCAATAACACATTTTAAATTTTATCTTTTATTATTTAACAAATAATCCCCAGATTTTTTTATTTCTGAGTTCTAAGATTTATGTATTTAGAAGCCATTTTCACATGTGATGCTGCTATGTGTAATATTGTTTTCTTTTGTTTTAAACTTCATCTTTAGAAAATTACTAACACTTGGATTTAAATTGTAATTATTCATGAAACATTTTTGTTTATTAGACTGAAGTTTGGGCCAATGTGTGGA
Source organism: Sigmodon hispidus (assembly GCA_004025045.1). Classification (NCBI taxonomy): domain Eukaryota; kingdom Metazoa; phylum Chordata; class Mammalia; order Rodentia; family Cricetidae; genus Sigmodon; species Sigmodon hispidus. The sequence goes on from PVIH01003440.1 coordinate 52,015, forward strand.
AAATATTCTCTTCTTTTCTCTTAAATATTTTGCATATGATTATCATTACATATTTCTAGTGATTGTATTAGATTCAGAGTTCTATCCAATGTTAACAGAACCTTATAGATTACCAGAAAATTTATGGATCTTCTGTTTCTCACTTCTATCACATATTTATAGAAAATTAATAGCACTTATACCTTCTTACCTTTTTTTGCACCCATATTTTATGTGATCGTACCAAGAACAACATGGAAATGAACTAAGAAGAAACAGATGAAAACATGGCATGTTAGTACTTTTCAACTTGAAAAAGTATTTAAACAAATTATCAATAAAAAAATAAATAAGTATAGAATGATGGCAAAGAGATCACTTATACCTATTTTTAATAATATCTTAATTCTTTGAGAATTTCATGCAACTTTAAAAAGTATTTATTCTTCTCTCAAATATTTTCCTACCTTCTTGTCCCTCAACTTTATATTCTATCTAAAATAAACAAATAAAAAGTCAAGAAATACTATTGTTTAGTTTGTATTGGCTGACTACTCCTTGATATGGAGCTTATTGTGGGGAGTCAATATAACAAGTGTCACGCCATTGCTCAGAACTGACTTTCACTCTCCTAGCAACAAACACATGTCAATATCTCCTCAAGCAGGGAAATAATTTTCCCATTTACCATCATCCATTTTGATGTTTTTACCTAGATTTGCCTAGTATGTATTGATGTGAGATGTCTTTCTATATCCTGTGAATATACTCTATTAGTATTTGTCAATAAACTAGCTATTTTGGCTTATGGCAAGGCAGCTCATAGACAGGTAGTAATCCAAGCAGAGATAAAGATGCAGGAAGGAGTCAAGAAGAAGCTCTAAGGTTTTGCCTAGAAAGCAAGATGTAATGGGACACAAGTAATGCTGTGTGACAATACATAGATTAATAAAAATAGGTTATGCTGTAAGAGATAGCTGGTAATGCGCTTGAGCCATTGGGCAAACAGTTTATAATTAATATAAGCCTCTGAGTAAATATTTTATAAGCAGCTATGGAATTGTAGGTGAGAGAGCTTTGTCCAGACCAAGGGATCTGGATGGGTCAGAAAACTTCAGACTACAATGCCTACATATATACATATGTTGTTTATGTTCTGTAAGTCCACATGTGCATTTTTCCTATTACATCTGGATAATTGTTTTCTTGATGTCATCCAACTCTATGTCTTTTGAATTCTTTCTCATTCCCTCCTTCTGTATAAATCACTGAATCTTAAGAAGTTGGATGTGATGTAGACATTTGTAGTGGGATTGTGTTCTGTTCCATTGTAAATAATCATCCTGTGTAATTGTTTAATAAAATTGCTGATTGGCTGAAAGCAAACAGGAAATGTGGGTGTGGCTACCAGACTGAAAAAACAATAGAAACAGGAAGAAATGCTACACAGAAGCCAGAGAGACACCATAAAGATACCTTTGATTGTTTTCTTACATTCTAATTATGCTACATGGAATAGATTGATGTGTTATCACCATGAAGCAATATTTTATATTATAGAATGGCATGGCAGATAATTATAAAGTAAACATAACTCAAGGGTTTTGTTTCCCCTTGTGAGAAAAAATTAATTCACATTTTTTATTCTGGGTAAGAGTGATATATTTAATGCTTTTGAAAATTTGTCATTTTCTTTGTTTGGGCTTTGAATGTGTTTCACAGAGGAGTTGTTGAAGCCAAGCTGACAAAAGTTGTCTTTACTTCACAAAATCTGAGGCCATTTCTGGGAAAGATCAAATATTTAAAATTGACTTGAACAGAGTTCAGCAAATGCTATATATGTAAGACTTGAATTCTTGTGTTGACTGGAGTCTGGTAAAGTCAGATCCTTTTTTCTCCTTGTTTATCCCATTTTCAAAAAATTGAATAGTCAGGGGCTCCCATAACCCTATTTCCACGAAGTCTCCCTATGTTATGCTCTTTAGGTTTTTTTAAAAGCCAGAAAAACTTAGCCAAATTTCTACAGTAAAAATTGACAATAATTACATTATTTTTCAAGTACCAGAAGTAATTTCTTTGTGTCTGGTGTACTTTTTTTTTTTAATTTTACAAGAAGGTATTATATGTGTTAGCACTACTCTGACTTACAGCTTTCTTTCTGGTACAAAAGGCACTTTTTGTTGCTGTTGTTTGTTTGTTTGTTTGTTTGTTTGTTTGTTTTTATATCACTCATAGCTTCCCTTCCCTCTCCTCTTCCCACTCTTCCCAACCCTCCCCTCATCTTCTCCTCAAAGAGAATGAGGCCTTTCATGGATAGTCAACATAGCCCAGCACATTAATTTGAGGCAGGACTAACTAAGCCCCTTCTCCCTGTATCAAGGCTAAGAAAAGGATCCCTCTACATGAAATGGGCTCCAAAAAGCCAGTTTATGCACTGAGAATAAATTTTTGTCCCACTGCAAGAGGCTCCAAAAACTGTCCAAGTCACACAACTGCCATCCACATTAAGATGGCCTAGTTAATTTCCATACAGATTCCCCAGCCTTCAGTCCAGAGTCAGTGAGCTCCCAGTGTCAGGTCAGCTGTCTCTGTGGGTGGGGTTTCTCAATATGATTTTGACTCCCTCTCTTCAATTGGCTTGGAAGCTCAGCCCAGTGCTTAGCTGTGGATCTCTGTATCTTTTCCATAAATTGTTGGATGAAGGTTCTATGATAACAATTAGGGTAGTCATCAATTTCCTTACCAGTTAAGGATAGTTCAGGTACCCTCTAGACTATGGCTTAGAGTCTTATCTGGGGTCATCTTTGTAAATTCCTGGAAATTTCTATAGGACCAGGTTTCTAACCCCAAAATGGCTTCTTCTGTCAAGATATCTATTTAGTTGGTCCCCTCTCTGTCCTTCTGGCAACTCAATCTTCCTCCTACTTCATGATATCTTCCCACCTCCCCTTACCACCCCTCATGTTTCCAGCTTACTCTCTTTCTCTCTACTGTTTTTATTTTTTCTCTATAGCTTATATATTACAACAAAATCAGACAATATAAAATTTCTATGTATAGAAAATTGACATTTCTATTTTACAAGTGAACTATTATTATAAATACAAGCGAAAACATGTTTTTCATCTGCCTTCTATGGTTAAAACAAAATCACCCCAAGAACCCATGTACATTTACATCAAAGTAGATTTTTACACACTAACAGGGTATATGTAAGCTGGGTATTTTTCTCAGCCATCTCTTTTGCTGACAGGCTGAATGATATGATTACAAAGAAATATTCGATCTCTTTATTACTTACTTTTAAAGGTAATTGTATAAGTAATCATTTTTTAGTAGTGTATTGACTTTTACAGGTATGTCTTTAATTGCACAACACAATCAGAACAAAAAGATAGCACAGAGAAGACTCAGAAAGTCACTAGAGCCTATAATTATGCCCTAGCCTTTTCTGAATTTGTTCCAGGGTTCTATTAACATGTCTGAATTTCTGGCCCTTCCTGTTAACTCTCTCTTTTTTTAACACATACTTGATGAAACCTTCAGGAAGTGACATTCTCTCCCCTGATGAGAATAATGTTAAAAGTTGGAAGTCCTTCTAGGTAACACATTAGAGTTTTCAGGATAATTTCTGAAAGTTTCACAACTACCATATCTAACTCATTCAATAGATGACAACCAGATTTCTAAAACAATGGTTATTCTTCAGATGCAGTGCTCAGTAATGATATATGTTGAAATTCTTTTAATCTTCTCAGCTCAAAGTCTTTCATTAGTCATATTTTGTACTCATTGAATGAACATGTCAGTCCATAGCAACAATGTAATAAAATGTAGACCAGCTGGCATTTAGGTTATTCAAAACACATTGAGTTTCATTATTTTATGTTGTGGTAGAACAGATTTTCCCCATTAATATATGATATATACAATGGTGATGACATTTATATTTTAGAGGATATCATCACTTTTAGTTATCATATATTAGCTTTACAATCAAATGCTTCTCCGTGAATTAAGGATATGATGATGAAAGTAACAGATGGATGGGAACAGCTTGAGTACCTAGGTGGATTAATTTGGAGCAGTGTATTATAGGTAAAGGTAGTAAAATTTTCCAAAAAGTCAGGACAATTTTTAAGTGGTAAATGTTGCTGTACTTTAACAAAATAGCAATGGCATAAATCTCCTGAGAGTTTGATTTTGAAACTTAATATTATTTTTGTTGTTGTTTTGTTTTGTAAAAAGAAGGAATCAAAAACCTAAATGTTAATGCATGAAGAAAAGCTCTAATTTAAGCATTTAAGGTGTATACTAACTTATCAACTGTTTATTTTTTTAATATGTCAGGAAACTGAGAGCATAAATTGTTACAAAAATTAATTATCTTTGATTATATCTAATACTTAAAAGGAAAGTAGTCTGCTAGTAATAATTGGACTGCTTTGGTTTTTGATCTTTAACCTAATGAATCTATACCTCACTATGTGTCTTTGTAAAGTTCAAATTATTTTCTAGGATAAGTAACCTGAAATTATTTTAAGATTTTGCTTCTGTTTAAAACTGTGAGTGCATCTTTCAACATCCAAAGGAAAAGACTCAATTATTTTCCTTAATCATTATCCTGAACCTCTATCTATGCAAATTCTTAAGTGAAACTCATAGGCCCCATCTCTGTGACATTTCATTGTATTTATTTTTTAATAATCAAAGTTCTATTTAAACTATCATTATTATTATTATCAATTAGACAGTACAGTTTAGGATGAAATAATCTTCATGATAATCTACAATCTGCTGTAAAAGAAGATAGTTCCAAGAAATGATCATACTGCCTTAAGGCAGTGAGTGCGAATCTCCTCATGTCCAATTTATACCCTGACAGAGAGCAGAGAAAAATGACAAAGACAAACATGCAAATACACATCAGTAACAAGAGACATTCTGGAGCTGAGGCTTTTGGGGCCTTGCCTATCCCAGATTTATATATTTGAGTTTTGTTTCCTGGTGAGCCCATAGTCAATTGCCGCCAGCTGCTCTTATGACATGGCCACCAGCAGAACCTGAAGGCTTCTCCCAGGAAACGTGTTATTAAACAAAATCACAGCATCAGGTTTGGGCTACTTCCCTGTGAGTCACTGGTCAAGAAGAGCACAAAGGTCTTTAGAGAGAATAGGCTATTTCCATTGTTCTTGCTTACCCACATAAAAACAAAAGGTAGTGCCCTGCCGTTGAAGACATGTCATTCTTTGAATTACTCTAAGTGAAAGAAACTAGCTTTAAAAGATTATCAAACAAACCAAGTACCTCTGACATATTTATCACAAAGTGAGATGCCATAGATGGCAAAAGTTTATTTTATCTCAGTAATAATGGAAAAAATGTGTAAAAGTTTAGGATTAGTTTTATTAATAAGGTCTTGAAATATTTATTTAGAGTTTTATATATAATAAGAAGGTGAGATTATGTTTTAAAGTTAAGAAAAATGTCAATATAGAATGATACTTCTAAATTTTTGGTTGCTGAACTAATGTACTTTGGGAACTCTTACCCTTTCTCAGGAGGAGATGGAGGAGATGGGCAGAAGAGAGACTGACAGGGAGTGATCAGGAGGGGAAAGAGAATTTGAACATAGGAACACATGAATAAAAAATGAGACTTTATTCTATAAAAGTTAAATTAAATTAAAAATGTAGACTTAAGAAATTTATTTGAAAGTTTTATTTGGAAGTTGGGAGAGGACATTTCAATAGAAAGAACACTAAAACCCTAAGTTGAGCAAACATGTTAAGTATTCAGTAGATAAATACTTTATGGCTTTTCCCTTCCTCCATTCAGATGATTAACAAGGCCTAAAGGAAGTGCTTTTGAATAAATGCTTATGAAAGAATGGTGGCCAATGAGTTAGGAGAGCTGAGGAAGCTTCACAATAAAGCTGACTCTCAGGACAGACTGCTTAAGATAAAATATTTGGTTGTTAAAGTTGAAGCTGCTCAAACTTCATAGACCTCTGCTAGGACAGAATGGGAAAAAAATGTAATGGAAACTTAATTTTGAATGACCCCACATAGTTTATCCCCACAGGTAAATAGAAGCCATTGGAAAAATTTTACTTTTAACTTACACAGAGATGGATGTGTTCTTCCCATTCTAAGGCAGGTTTAGGTTATACAGGCATTAAGAGATTTCTTCCACGATTGTTTTGTGTAGAAGTACAAAGATTAGACATCATCTAAACTTACCCATTAATGTCAGAAAGTTGGAAATGCATTTGAGGCACAGAAAAAGATTGTACAATTTTTGTTGCTCTTGACCTTTCAGTGGCCTACATTTAGAAATACACAACAAAGGATCTTGAGTAAGTGTTGACCTGATAACCTTGGTGGTCTGCATATGGTGATCTGATTGATGAGCTGTAATTATTTTAGGTAACATTTGTCTTATACAAAAGGCAATAGCAATGACCTCATCTCCCTAAACAAATTGTTCAAATATTAAGATGTTTCTAGGTTTGCTTATGAATAGAGAAATGACACATGAAATTTCAATATGTGATAGAAGAACATTGGCAGAACTATAGAGTATTGAAGTCTAAGAAGACAAGAAGTGCTCTGTGTTCTTGATCTGCTCCCTGGGAAGAACACACTGTCTCTCTTATCTAATGCTGACCCCCAAATCTGGCTCAAGAAGAAGATCTCAAATAAGAAGATTAAACTTGCCAGACTCCCTAACTTTTAATCTTCTCTCTCAGTCCTTTAAAAATATCTAATCATAATAAGCAATATTTAGAGAAGCTCTTTTGAAGGGAGTGAAATCAACCTTTGTGTATTTTAATTTCAAAGTGCTTAAGATGATTCAGCTATATGAAGCTATTTGGTGAGATCTGATGACATGGGTGGAGCTGTTTTAGCTTTAGTAGAGAAGCTTCCACAGAACCTTTCCACAAGATCATGGTGGGCTGGGTGGATTCTCCACTCTGGATGTCAGACAGACTGGCACTTGAATTGTGAGCCTTTCTTTTAAACACTGTAACTAGAGCAATTTATTTAACATTTGAACTACAAATAGATTTTACACTGAAACTTCTTCAAGATATTTTTGGAAGACTGAATGAAATTATGCATTTAAAAATGATAACCTCAAATTTCCAAGAAACATACCTCTTTATATCCTCCTGAGTGAGGTATCACAAACCCAGAAAGATAAGCAGGGGATGTACTCACTCATTAGTGGACTCTAAACAAACAAACAAACATGAAAAAAGCAAAGCATGCCCAAGCTGCAAACCACAGCTTGGGCAGAAACACCTTAGACTGACTCCTTGGATCTGACTCCCCCTAGAGGAACACTTGACACAGTCTTGATGATGGGGGAAAAAACTGGATTTGCCAGGAGTATTGGCTGAACTAAGCAATATTGGGACCTTGGGACCTTGGGACCACCTGCCCATGGAGGGGATGGGGAGATGTGGAGAAGAGAGAATGACCTGATGTGGTAGGAGGGGGAAGGGACCTTGAATAAGAATATACAAGGATAGAAAATATGACTTATTTATTCATAACAATAATAAAAAATTAAAAAAAATTTCTTAGCTAAAATTGTTGATCAGAACTCTATAGCACTAGGATTTCAATATATTTATAAAGTCATTTCTAGTGGCCTGTATATGAATAAGGAGGAAGCCTTTAAGGAGTGCTAGTAACGTACAACTGGGAAATCTATAGAGTTGTTAGAGATCATTTAGATTTGTTTTGTGAACAAGCAAACAAACCCAGCAGCAAAGTAGATAAATTTTGCTCTCACTGAACCAAGGAGAAGACAGAGTCAGAGACTAGGAAAGGCCAAAGTATGAGTCAGATGACTTCTAACAGACAGGATTACAAATTCAGCTCTGGACTGGGAGGTGAGCAAATTCTAGGCCCTGGGCCTCCTGGGGACCTCATCCCAGGGGCCAGAGCCACAGTCCCAGATTTGACCTAAGAGATAGGCCTGTCTTGAGCCAGGGCTGAGATTAGCCTTCTCCAGCAATCCCAGGGATCACTTCAAAGAAGCCCAGGCCCTGCATTCAAGGCAGGCTTTGTCATCACAGAGGAATGAATAGCATGACCCTGTGGTGTCCAACGCAGTCAGGCGGCTTCAGACAGTGAGGATCCCATGACCTGACCAGAATAAGAAATTGTGCAGACTCTGTGTCCAGAGCAGACAGGAGAAACACAATCCCTGTAGCCACAATGGACTAAGATTCCACTAAGACCAAAGACTGAACTAAGGAAGCATTGGGCAGATATCAGTGCAAGAATACATATAATAGTATAAAGAACAACAAGGTAGCACCAGAACAAGATGATATCCCTACAACATCAAGAACTAAACAGAGCAATAAAGAGGAAACAGAAGGAAACAACAATACAAACAGCCTTATGAGGATTATAGAAACTGTAAAAGAGGATATGAAAAATTCCCCTAAAAAATAAAAAAAAAGGAAGAGTGAACAAATCCTTGAAAAAAACAAAGAAAAACATGAAAGAAAAATACAACAAATGAAAAAAATCTTTCCAGGAACTCATTATTGAAATAGAAATGATAAAGAAGACATAAAACGAAGCAAAAATTAAATAGAGAATCTGAAACAATGACCTGGAACTACAGATACCAGCATAACAAACAGAATCCAAGAGATGGAAGAGAGAATTCCTGGAGTGGGAGACTCGATAGTGGAAATATGTAAATCACTCAAAGAAAACACTAAAACCAAAAAAGCCATAACACGAAACATTCAGAAAATTTGGGACACCATGAAAAGACCAAACATGAGAATAATTGGAATAGAAAAAGGAGAATACCAGCTAAAAGACACAGATAATATATTCAATAAAATCACAGAAGAAAACTTTCCCAATATAAAGAAGGAAATGCCTATAAAGATACAAGAAGCTTACAGAACACCAAATAGAATAGACCCCCCAAAAAGTTTGCTCACCATATAATAATTAAGCCATAAAACATATAGAACAAAGAAAAAATATTAAGAGCTAGAAAGGAAAAGGTCCAACTTACCTATAAAGCCAGAACCATCAGAATAATGCCAGACTATTTAATGGAAGCAATGAAAGCAAGAACATCCTGTTCAGAAGTTATACAGACACTAAAAGAGCATGGCTGCCAATCCAGACTACTATGCCCAGCAAAACTATTAATCACCATAGGTGGAGTAAGCAAGATATTTTATGAAAAAGACAAGTTGAAACAATACCAACCACAAATCTAGTACTACAGAAAGCACTTGAGGGAAAACTCCAACCTAAGGAACCAAGATATACTCATGAAACCACACATAATCAATAATCACACAGAAGAAAAGCCCCAAGAAAGGAAATACACATAAGCTATCAACAAAAATAACAGGATGAGACAAGAAGTGGATAAGTGGTAATTAATATCCCTTAACATCAATGGACATACTTCACCTATTAAAAAGATTGTCCTTTCCTCTCTCTCTTGTGCCATTTGAAATCACTGTAACATATCGAACATCATCCAAATGTCTTTCTGATATTAGGCAAGAGGAAACAATCATGGACTGAAACTTCACAATTTGACCCCAGATAGAACTTTCACTTTTACAAAATGATCATCGCAGTTATTTTACAATTTAAGACAAAGTAATACAATGAATAGTTCATTTATATGAGACAGTATTGTGATTAATAAATATTTTGCAAGTACTTCTACAATCCTTGGTCTTACTTTATTAGCTTCCTTATTCTCAGCTTTACTAGGTAATCCAGTTTTTATACTCAAATACAGACATTACTAGCAATGACCATGGCTATATGTACTGAACACACATTACAATCAAACATTATTATGTACAGATAATCACTATTATTACTTCTGTATAGTCTGTCAAATATTTTTTTAAAAAGTATGTATCCTGTTGTATTTTATTTTAATGTTTCCTGCAGTTTGGAAAATTGTTTCTTAACTTGTGGCTGTACTTTTTAATTTGAGAAGCCTACAGCAGGCAGGGGCTAGATTGAGAGAGTTAGGTGTAGGATCTTGATAGTTATTTCTACAGCTTGTTCTTGGATGTGTTCTGTCATTCATGTTTTTAGTGGCTTTTTCTGGGGCTTTAGAAACAGAATGTCTCATTATAAAACATGAAATACAATAATTATGTTATTGACTTTGTCTTATAATTACTTATCTTAGAATTAATTACCTGCTAAACCCTCTCAGTTCTTCTCATGAACAGATGGAATTCTTCAGTTGCTCACATCTTCATTTCACTTACGGTGCGGTCCATGATTTCCTAGGATGTAGGATTATTTCAGCAGAGTAGGGAATGGTGTTTGATCTCTGCTCCTGTCATTATAATTTGACTAATGTTGCTTTTCTATTGGCATGTTTGCTTCATTGTCTGATTTTGAGTGTAGATAGATGATTGTCTAGATGTCATTGCACTGTAAATTGTAGTCCAAAGAGATTAAGGCTCATCAGGAGATCTAGACTGCCAGTATTCCCTAGCCAGTTCTCTCTTACCTCCTTCTTCACTTTTCAACTAATGTAGAAACAGCGACCATAAACTTCTTAAACAATTTCTGCATATTTATCTTTTAAATATAAGCTATGTATGTAGTTATGTACAAAAATCTATTTGTTGTTTATACATAAAATGCAAAGAAGTATCCATGACACTTGTAGAAATACTCATTCATCTCTTTTTATTCATTTGTGTACTTTTAAAGGATAATTTCAAGTATACCATAGAAACAAAAATGCAAGAGCTTTCAAACTTTGAATAAGAGTCTTCTTTTAGTCTCTACATAGAAATTGAGTTAATTATGTTACTTCGCAAACTATTTTATTGAGAAAAGAAATCATATCTATGATTTACATAAATTATTTGTACTGTATTTCACATTTCTATACAAAGAAGCAAAACAATTAGTCATTATCATGATCAACTCCTGGGTTGGCCATCAAGGATGTGGCTGCCCTCTATTGGTCAAGATTCATGTTCATAGCTCAGTTATTCAGAAAGTCTGTTTATTTTTTATACTTAGACTGAAACATGATAGAAATCAGAAATAATCTTACATTTTCCTGAAAGTTAATTTTAATAGTTGCACCTATCATTTATACCCAACAAAGTGAAAGCATGTTGGGTTTTGTTGAAAGCTTTTTCATCATCTAAGAAAATGATTATGTGGGGTTTTTTTCCTTCAATTTGTATATATGATGGATGACATTTACAGTTTTCCATATGTTGAATCATTCCTGAATTTCTGGGCTGAAGCCTACTTGATCATGTGTGTGAAATGTTTTATATGTTGTTGTATACGGTTCGCAAGAATTTTGTTGATAATTTTTGCATCAATGTTCATGAGAGACATTGGTCTGTAATTCTCTTTCTTTGTTGTGTGTTTGAGTGACTTGGGTATCAGGGTTATTGTGCTGTCATAAAAAGAGTTTGGCTATGTTCCTTCATCTTCTACTGTATGGAACAGTTTGAGGAGTATTGGTATTAGCTCTTCTTTGAATGTCTGGTAGAATTCTGCACTGAAACCATTTGGGCCTATGCATTTATTAGTTGGAAGACTTTCAATGACAACTTCAATTTCCTTTGGTGTTATAGGACTGTATAGGTCTTTAATCTGGTCTTGATTTAATTTTGGTATATCATACCTATCCAGAAAGCTGTCCATTTTTTATAGGATGACCATTTTTGTGGAGTATAGATTTTCAAAGTATGACCTGATTATTCTCTGGATTTCCTGGGGGTGTGTTATGCCCCCCTTTTCATTTCTGGTGTTGTTAATTGGGAAACTCTCTCTTTGCTTTTTGGTTAGTTTGGATAAGGCTTTATCTATCTTGTTAACTTTCTCAAAGAACCAACTATTTGTTTCATTGATACATTGTATTGTTCGTTTTGCTTCAATTGTATTGATTTCAGCTCTAAGTTTGATTATTTTCTGTCATCTATTCCTTCTAGGTCTGTTTGCTGCTAATTGTTATAAAGCTCTCAGGTATGCTATTAGTTCTCTAGTGTGGAATTTCTCTAGGTTTCATGAAAGTTAATTTTAATAGTTTCACATATACCCAACAAAAGTGAATTATTTTATTTTTATTCAATTCAAATAAGTATGTAAATACAATGATATATGACCATAAAATCAAATCAGGAACATTTGCCTAATGACTAATTTCCAAATGCTTTCTATACCATTAAATACACACTGTCCATTAAAAGAATTTACAACTTAAGAACAGACTGCTATAACAGGACCACAAACTATGACATGAAACAGGACAAGAAGATATTTCAGAGAAAGGAAGATGTCTAGGACATCAATACATAACCCTCTGCCCGCATGTCCATCAGTTCCTCAATGGTCAACAGGAACAACAGTAGGGAGACTCTCCACTCAATCCTTTGTTTCCCATGTATTTAAATACTACCCATGCTCACTGTCACATTTTCACACCACACTGCACAGTGTGCTATGATTCACAAACATCGCATAAACGTGATATACTATGCATGTGGACCAGTTGCCTCCCCTGTGTCCTGTACCCTGTTTTAGTTAGGCTGCCTTAAGAAAATTGCTTGCACTAGATGCTGTGAAATAACAGAATGGTACTGAAGGTAGTCTTTTCCTCCTTCTCCTTCTCCCTCTCACTCTCCTCCCCCTCTGTTGCTGTCTCTTTCTCTCTTTTATAAACTTTTCTTTTTAATCTACCAACTCACAAAAAATTACATGGAGACTTATTATTAGAAAAGATCAGCTTATCTTAGGCTTGCTTTTAACTAGCTCTTACATTTTAAATTATCTATATTTTTAATCTACATTCTTCCACATGCTAGTTACAACATCTTCATTATGCCCATCCACTTTATTCCACATCTGGATGGTGACTGAAACTTTTCTTTCCCATCACTCCCTTTCCCCCAAAGTCCCTCCTAACCTCTCTGTCTAGATAATGGCCATTTAGTTCTTTATTATACCAGTCACAGTAGCAGATCTTCACACCTTGTAAAGGAAACTATCATAATATTTTCTCCTTTTGTCTGAATAAAAAAGAAATGTTTTAACTGTAACACAATGAAACTATACATATAATACATATGTATAATACATATACATATAATAAGATGAATTATCAGATAAAAATTACATATACAATGTCTATTTGCATTTGGCAAATTTAGAAAACTTACTACATTATCTATCCCATGTTAGTTTGAAAGTTTATATCTCCCCCCATTGGTTTCGGTTCCGCTTCCTGGAAGAGGTGCTGTCTGCAGAGTCCCAACGCATTTGTAACAGGGTCAGATAAACTCTGCCTGTCACCATACCCACAGCTCCTGCTGAGGGAATTTGCATGGATACCCACCTAGACCTCAAACTGAGCAAAGAGATAACTACAGGGGTCCCTGAAGGACAGACTCAGACCCTGCCCAGAAGTCAGGAGGGGTCACCAGGCCCAAGCACCTATATTCCAGCCAGAGAGGGAGAGTTGAGCTTCCATCGGTTCCGGTTCTGCTTCAGGGACCAGGTGCTGTCTGCAGAGTAAGACCCAGCGAAAGGGTAGATTCAGACCCTGCCCAGAGAGGTGACAGGAGGCACACAAGCCTGAGTGCCACAACTGACCAGGAGCCATCTAATCATGAACCACTGAAGGCATGGGCAAACGTCAGTGCAAAAAATTATATAATAATACAAAGAACAACATGGTAACTCCAGAAGAGAGTGGCAATCTTACAAATACAAGACCTGAAATGAGCAATGAAGAGGAAACAGAAGGAAGCAACACCAAAAATTTCTCAAAGAAGATATGAAAAATAGCCTTAAAGAAAAAGAAAAAAATACAAACAAAAAATTGGAAGAGATGAACAAATCTATGAAAGAAACATGCCAGGAACGAAAAGCTGAAATAAAAGTTGAAATGGAAGCAATAAAAAAGGCACAAAATGAGGCAAAGAGGAAATAGGAAATCTGGAGAAAAAAGCTAGAACCACAGATACAAGCATAACAAATAGAGTTCCAGAGATGGAAGATAGAATCTCTGAAGTGGAAGACTCAGTAGCTCAAATAGATATATCAGTCAAAGAAAATAGTAAAACTGAAAATGCCATAACTCAAAATGTTCAGGAAATCTGGGATGCCATGAAAAGACCTAATCTGAGAATAATAGGAATAGAAGAAGGAGAAGAATACCAGCTCAAAGGCCCAGATAATGTTTTCAATAAAATCATAGAAGAAAACTTCCCTAAACTGAAGAAGGAAATGCCTATAAAGATACAAGAAGCTTACAGAACACCAAATAGATATGACCCCCCCAAAAAAAGTCAGCGTGACCATATAGGCTTCAGTCCAGAAATGCAGGCCTGGTTTAACATATGAAAAATTGTAAATGCTATGCATCATATAAACAAACTAAAGGAACAAAACCACATGATCATATCCTTAGATGTGGAAAAAGCCTTTGACAAAATCCAACACTCCTTTATGATTAAAGCCCTGAAGAGATCAGGAATACAGGGAGAATACCTAAATATAATAAAGGCAATTTACAAGAAGCCGACAGCCAGTATCATACTTAATGGAGAAAAACTCAAAGCAATCTCACTAAAGTCAGGAACTAGACAAGGATGTCCTCTCTCCCCGTATCTATTCAATATAGTTCTTGAATTTTTTAGCTAAAGCAATAAGAGAATGAAAAGAGATTCAGGGGATACAAATTAGAAAAGAAGAAGTGAAGCTATCTCTATTTGCAGATGATATGACTGTATACATAAGTGACCCACAAAATTCTTCCAAGGATCTGTTACAGCTTTTAAACACCTTCAGCAATGTAGCAGGATAAAAGATTAACTCAAAGAAATCAGTAGTCCTTCTATACACTGGAGATAGAAGAGCTGAAAAAGAAATAAGGGAAACATTACCCTTTATAATAGGTGCAAATAGTATTAAGTACCTTAGAGTAAATGTAACCAAAGAAGTAACAGACCTATTTGACAAAAATTTTAAATCACTGAAGAAAGAAATTGAAGAGGATATCAGAAAATGGAAAGCTCTCCCATGTTCCTAGAGAGGTAGGATCAATATAGTAAAAATGGCAATTCTACCAAAGGCAATCTACAGATTCAATGCACTGTCCATCAAAATCTCAACACAATATCTTTTGGACCTTGAAAGAAAAACACTCAATTTCATTTGGAATAACAGGAAAGCCAGGATTGCCAAAGCAATTTTACTCAACAAAAGAACCTCAGGGGGTATCACCATCCCTGACTTCAAGCTATACTATAGAGCTACAGTAATAAAAACAGCCTGGTACTGGCATAAAAACAGACTTGTGGACCAATGGAATAGAATTGAGGATCCACACATTAACCCCAAAACCTATGAACACCTGATCTTTGACAAAGAGACCCAAAACATTCAATGGAAAAAAGATAGTCTATTTAACAAATGGTGTTGGCATAGCTGGATGGATGTGTGCAGAGAAATGCAAATAGATCTGAGCCTGTCACTCTGCACAAAACTCAAATCCAAGTGGATCAAAGACCTCAACTTAAACCCAACCACTTTGAACTTAATAGAAAAGAAAGTGGGAAATACACTTCTACAAATTGGCACAGACAACCACTTCCTAAATATGACACCAGTGGCACAGACTCTAAGACCAACAGTCAATAAGTGGGATCTCCTGAAGCTCTGAAGCTTCTGCAAAGCCAAGGACACTGTCAATAGGACAAAACGACAGCCTACAGAATGGGAAAAGATCTTCACCAACCCTAAAGTGATAGAGGACTGATCTCTATGGTATATAAAGAGCTCAAGAATTTAGAGCCCCAAACCTTGAATAACCCTATCAAAAAATGGGGTACAGATCTAAAAAGGGAATTCTCAACAGAGGAATTATGAATGGCTGAAAGGCACCTGAAAAAGTGCTCTTCATCTTTAGCCATCAGAGAAATACAAATCAAAACAACTTTGAGATACCACCTAACACCTGTTAGATTGCCTAAGAGAAAAGGCACAGATGACAGCCTATGTTGGAGAGGATGTGGAACAAGGGGAACACTCCTCCATTGTTGGTGGGAGTGTAAGCTTGTTCAGCCACTTTGGAATGCAATATGGCGGTTTCTCAGAAAACTGAGAATCAATCTCCTCAAGGACCCAGCAATACCACTTCTGGGTGTATACCCTAAAGAGGCACATTCACACTCCAAAGGTATTAGCTTAACTATGTTCATAGCAGCATTATTTGTAATAGCAAGAACCTGGAAACAACCTAGATGTCCCTCAACTGAAGAATGGATTAACAAACTGTGGTACATCTACACAATGGAATACTACTCAGCAGAAAGAAAAAATGATATCCTAAAATTTGCAGGCAAATGGATGGACTTGGAGAATATTCTCCTGAGTGAGGTATCACAATCTCAGAAAGATAAGCAGGGGATGTGCTCACCCATTAGTGGTCTCTAAACAAACAAGAAAAAAAGCCAAGCATGCCCTAGCTGCAAATGTCAACCACTGAACATCTTGGGATCAGAAACACCTTGGACTGACCCTTTGGACCCCACTCCAACTATAGGAACAACTGACTCACTCTTGAGGGAGGGTGGACAAAATTGTATTTGGTCAGGATTGGAGACTGATCCAAGCATTATTGTGTCATTGGGACCATAGGACTGTCTGCTCCCTGCCCAGAGAGGGGATGGGGAGTTGCGGAGAAGTAAAATGACCTGATGTGGTGGGAGGGGGAAGGGACCTTGAATAAGGATATACAGGGATGGAAAAAAAAATTCAGAGGGAAAGCTGAACACAAAGTAAATATATGTGTAGCAATCTTATTTGCATTATCACCCTTGAAAGTCACGCTTATGAGTTTTATCTTCTTTATAGTTATTGTTAACTTTTCAGCATTTTAAATTCATTTTACTGTTTTTTTGATAAATACAAAATAAATAAAGAAGAAAAAAAGAAAAGAAACACATTCTTAAAAATAAAATATGTATCAAGTATTTGGTAAGCACAACTATCTCTCACCATTTATAATAGCCACATAAGAATTTCTGTTGACACTAATCTCAGCCTGTAAAAAAAAAAAGAAAGTTTATATCTATATTATTTTTGGTATAACTTTTATTACCATCCTAAAAATATTTTGTTAGACATTAAAATATGTTTTTAGATAAACAGCTTATGCTTTTATGTTTCTTAACATGTAAATTTTACAGTCTCTTATGTAATTTTCTTTTCTAAACTTAGTATCAAGGAAAACTGTTATGGTATTACTTTCTAGTCTTCAATCTCAATTAGAGACCCAAAAAGAACAAAATACACTTGAGTAAGGTAGTTTTGAAAAGCAAAAAATCTTTCACAACTAAAAATGACAAAAATAGCTATCTGCCTAGTCAGTCACCCAAGGCTGCTCTATAGCAACCATTATTGGCCTATAGGTCTAGAATATCTGACAGACTTTCCTGTAAAGCAGAAAATTTGAAGAACTGACCTATCTATTCTTGGCAAAATTCAGAAGTCACTTTCTTTTGTGATCTTCTTTTCCAGTTTAGACAGTATACTGTGCAGTCAAGACCAAGATAGTTGCTTACCCAGTAGCTAACTGTTTCTTCAAAGAATACAAACTTCATTTGGAGGTTCTTTAATGCTCATCATCTTCTTGGAAGTAGATTGGTGCTGTCAAAAGCAGACCATTTTTTATGACAATGTCTCATTATCATAAAAAAAACTTATGTTATTTAACCATCTTAAATGCTATATTCTATAGATCTCTGAAGTGTTTGAAAACCACCTGTCAATCTATGATGATACATTATTATGAATACACCTCTTATGATATTGTAAAATATTTCTTACATTCAAAGAGATTACAAATTCTGCTGAACTTCACAGAAAAGTTATTAATAAATACACATTAATGTTACTTAGGTCTGACATTCTACTGTGTTCTTAGGTTATTAGTTTAACTTGCCTTAAAGAGTACAGTGTAACAAAGAACCTTACTTTTCTTGAATATGCTTTTTAAAAAACTCTAACTTTTGCTATATATACTAAAAGTGAGTCTTAATCTAGCTAACCCAACATAATAGACATGCTATAACAGGCTTTTTTCTTCCTTTTATTTTGCTCTGTTTCATTACAAACAATTAGATTACATTCCTAGAGCTAGTCCTCAAGGTATATTCTCTTATTTGGCCACTTCCTCCTCCTGAGAATAATCACCAAGGTTATTATGTACTAATAAAAGAATGTTGCTGCTGTTGTTTCTTTGAAACAGGCTCTTTGTAAGTGGAAACCAAACTGTCTTGAATTCACAGAGATATACCTGTCTTTGTCACCTGAATGCTGAAATTAAGGACATGTGTTACCACACCCAAAAAACCAATTTTTTTTAAGATAACAGAGAAGCACAATTATTGCTATTGTTTAACTCAATGAACACAGTTGCAAACTGCCTTCTAAATATCTGTGCCTATCTGTGTAGTAAAAGTTTCTCCTAGGCTTAATAAGAGAAGCTTTTGGACACAGCAGTTAACGTAGGGATTCATTGCTGTTCAAGATGCCGAGTGGTCAGTGGTTGCCAGCCCAGCCCTAAACAAGATATTTTTACCACCCTCTCTGATGCACAAAAAATCACAGAAGGGGGGATGAGAATAGGACGATTGTGTAAACAGGGTGAAAGAATAACCATTGAAAAAGTTACCATATTACATTGACAGTTACCTGCACCAAACCACACAGGGCTAGTTCTGTCAATAGTAAATCAAGAAAGGCAAGATAGGAGGTGGATGGGAGTGGCCTCACAGGTCTCCACCCTTTACCTCTTGACTTGCTTACTATGTAAGAGACCTCAAGAGTTGGTAAAGATAGCATTCAGACAGCAAATTCTCAGTACAAAATAGATTATCCTGGAGGGACAAGCATAAGGGAGGGGAGCTGCCTTTGAAGCAAACAAACCAGCATGTTTTTCTGCAGGAGTTGTACTTAAGGAAAAGTATGTGCTAGGTGAGTTCTGACTGGACAGATTAGCTAGTATAGCCAAACAATAAATTTTGAATCCTGAGCTTTGGTGATTTGATAATTGGACCTTAGAGTTTTAGTTCACCATTAAGAAGTGGCTAATTAAGGGAGATAATTTTGGTGGCTAGCTTTAGGAATATAATCTAATGCTTTAGCAAGGGGGAGGGAAGGGAAAAACCGTGTTCATCCTGCTTAGACCTGCAAGAGTCCTTTAGGCTCTCTTTAGACTCTGGAAACGAACAAGTCTCTACATTTTGTTTTTTATTCACTGTTGAGCCCAACAGGTTCCAACAGAAAGCTCCAAATCCAAAATCATCACATGACCCTGGTTAATCTCAGTAGGTCACAAACCCCAAAAGAATAGACATGAACAAGAGACAGAGGCATGTGAAGACAGGGACAGACAGGTGTAGTAAAGGGATTGGAGGTGAGATTGCCTACTGTTGCTAAATTGTTTTAAAACACATTTAATGTCTTTAAAAATATTTATTAAAGGTAAGATTTCAAGATAAACTAAGGACATAGAGCTGAATATTAGGAATAGAAAAATATAACAAATTAATAATCCTTAGAGTAGAAATATATATATATTAGGTAAAAATTAAAATAAATTCAAGTGAAATAGGTTAAAATAAAGAAAGAGCAGATATAAGTTACATAAAATAAAAATACCTGTCCCTACTAGCAAGGTGGCTCAGTAGGCTAAGAAAGTGTGCATGAACCATGTGGTGGGATGGACCATAGACTCCACAATGATAGCAGGAGAGAATGAAGACATATTATATATATATACACATACCTATATAATGAAAAGAATGGTATAACTATTAACGACATTTTTATTAAATAATTAAAATAAATTAAGAAAATAGAATATAGATAAAAATAAGTAATTAATAAATAAGAATAGAAAAAGAAAAGGTCTTTTTAAACATTTTTGTAATGATCATTGAATAGTATTACAATTGTTAATAAACTGTTAAAGCTGTGACCTAAAAAGAAATGTTATGAGCAACTTACTTACAAAATAATATCATATCAAACAGTTTATAAAGGAAATATCTTTTGAATATTAATAAAATAATTAGACATACAAATTCCAGGTTTCACATCCTGTTCTTCAGTCTTGTCTGATGAGTACTGTCTAACTGATACCCTTCCCTAATCTCAAAACCAGCCCTGAGCACATATCCTGTGCCTCAGCCTCCTTTAGTAAGTATCCCAATTCTATCTAGATGATATGTTCTCCAATGCCCAGCCTTATATCTGATCAAACATCCTGTGCACCAGGCCAGTCTTGTGAGTGTCAAAACAAGAGCAAAACAGAGAGACAGCATTTGACAGTCTAAGGTGGATGGGAGAACTCTCAAAAGGACCTACCTACAGGCAATTAATAGCTGATATGACATAAACAATATTCTCCAAGAATGAGCCTCCAGGATGTTATCTAACCTCAAGTGGTCAGTCCTAACATATAAACATAATAAAACAAATATTAAAAAATAATAATTTAATTCTAAAGTTTCGGACACTGTGGAAAATGGTATCCTTTTATGTTTCAGGAAGGGGCACAAAACTTAACTTGTATAAATGAAAGTAAGCAGCCCTCCACCTCTCTTCAACACTGTGTTCCCAAACATTTAAACACAATCTTCAGAATTTACTTCCAAATTTATTTGAAGTAACATATACTCCAAATTTTTATATCAAATGCAGTATTTAGATTTGAAGAGCAGATTTGCTTTAATCATTTCAAGCGGAAATGCTTATATTCTGTACTTGAAGAAGAGTTTAAGCTAAATGACAAATGTTGAGGAAAACAAAGTATAGTACCATTTCCCTCCCTTCCCTTACATATATATCCACAAGTACATGGATTCTGAGAACACTTAGAAGAATTCATCCTGTCTACATTCTACATATGATAGTGGATTTTGCTGGCAATGGACCTATTTATTTTATCTTATTTTATTTTTGTAATATATTGTGACCTAGTTTATTTTTATTGTAAATTTATCACAACCAGGACCTTCTGTGAAGAAAGAACCTCAATTGAAGGATTGCCTAGATCAGACTGGCCCCTGGCTATGCCTGAGAGTCCATGTAAACCATACCTTACTTAGGCAGGTGATTTTTTATTGACATTTGTATAAGTTTGATCAATAGGTGGCACCAAAAAACAACAGAATATATTTAGGTGACTAAATGCAAAGCAGCAACACAAAGCTGTCTTTAAATAAATCATCTTATTAAATTCTTAATTAAAAAGGTATAAGTAGCAGAGACTCTGTTATATAGATAGAAATAATACTATACATTTTCCATAAATTTTTCAGTAAATAGTTCATTAAATATTAAGTTTAACATTCATTAAATATTAAAGTTTAACAGCTGTTTTACTTAAAATATATAATTAAATACTGACTGTTGTATATTGATTATATTATCTTGTGAAAATAAAAACTAATTTTATCAAGGTTATTTTAGGGCAAATGTGCTACACTGACATTTAAATTTCCCATGTGTAAGCCACTAAAATATAAATTAAAAAACAACTGTCCTTTGGGCTTATGTAAAGTCTGTAGAGTGAAAACCTAGCTAAAGACTTAATAGCAAATTAGTTTCAACTAAATTAAAAGCTATCTATGTGTTGCCACATATATTTTAAATGGTATAAGCACTGAAAGATACAAATACACTGATATATCTTTTTTGCCCTCAAAGAATTATTATCGTAGTGAAAAGTAAAGTAAGACAGAATACAGAGAGAAACTGTTTTTGATGGACATGAAAACCCAGCACTGTTTAACAGGTCTCAGAAAAGGTTTGCTTTACAAATACTGGTGCGTATGTGGAGACAAGGCAGGAAAATGTCAGGCAGAAGAAAAGGTAGAGGAAACTGTGGATCTCTAGGAGGAGAAAACATCACAAACAAAAAACTGAAGAAGTAAGAGCTTTTCTTGGGAAAGGACAAAGTGAGGCTTAAGTAATGCCCATATCTCACAGGGTTAAAGGATAAGTTAGATATAGAATATTATCCTATAAGCCATAAAAATAAATGGGACAAAATATAGAACAGAAAGTAGTCATTTCCATATATATGTGTAATTGGCTTGGAATATATGGTTCACATGTTCAGAAACATATCAAAAGCAATAAAGACTTGAAGGAACACAGATTTGAACACAGGCAGAAGCCCTGTGTTCCAGTGCAATAGAGGAAATCTGGCCCCAACCTCATTAGTGAAAGAGTTTTTGAAGAAAAAAGTACAAAAGTGGGATGCTACACATCTTAGCATTTCAGGATTGAGTGAAGGGATATGGTGTAGAGTAATTCTTGGAAACTATTGGTTAAACTTTTGATGTGAACCCAAGTTTTGAATCTACTGGCTGAACTTTAGGCACAAAACCAAGTTTTGAATCTATTGGCTGAAAGTCATGTTTCTAGGATTTTTTTTTCCCTAGATTCTTCTTAGACCTGGGTCCTGCCCACAGTCACTAAATGGTCTTTCCCTGAGATAAAGCTTTGTAACAGTAAATCTATGCCTTCACAATAAGCAATGTGGGTTTGTTTAGTAATTTACTAATTAATTAACTGAATATTGGTCTAGTAAATTACATCTACATAGATATTGCTAATTTATCTTTATTGCATATAAAATTATGAGATTTCTTAAGTATAAGAAGACATTAACATCTGTGTTTATAACAGCTGTTACAAATGAAGATTTATAGAATTTGTATCAAATTATGAAGTAGAATTCTTCCAGAACTGTATTCCTTCAGAGTCCCAAAACCAATAAGGCAGAACAGCACATGTTCTCTAGGAAATTAAAGTTGCAGGTTTCCTAATATATCACAGTAAGCAGTGTATTTAAGTAATCTAATAAATAGTTCTCTTCCTCAAGATCCAACTTCCCAGTCTTGTCCCTATAGCTACAACAGAGTACCAATTGTGCCCTTCTCTCACAAACCCCACATCTTCTGTGGATACCCACAAATAACACCTTCCTAGCTTTTCTCCCTAAACCCATCACTGTATCACAACTTCCAACTCCAGCAGAATAACAAGTGTATGGCCCACAGACCTTCACTTCTCTCCCTGTTCCCCAGATTCATCCCCCAATTTAATCCATAGAATTGGAACAGAACATCAACTTCAGCCTTCCTTTATACCTGCCCACATTTCCTCTGAATCCCACAAACAATAATCTCCCAATGCCTCCCCTACTGGTGCTTCCAGACCCCCACTCTAGGAGGCATCCCCTACAGGCCCAAAGGCAGCAATTCTAAGAGCAGCAAATAGGATGAAGGCAGACCCTCATCTCTCCTATTGTTTTTTAGATCTAACACTCGCAGTCTCATTCCCTAGAGAAGGAAACCTCCTTTGAATGTCTTTTCCTCTCTGATCCCATCCCCAATCACAAAGACCATCTGCTCCAGCCTTTCTTCATTGAACTCATCCCAGTTACCCAGCCCCACAAACCAGCAGGCATTTTCTATGAACATATCCCATGAATTTGCTAGGAAAACAAAAAACCACAGCCATAACTTTCACCAAAAAGCCCAGAATGGAAACAGAAACTAAGGAACAAAACATGCACCCAGCAAAGACAAATCCAAAAACCAGCACCTAGGCCTTGAATCATCCCAAACCTAGCTACTAAGAGCCAGCTTAAGAAGAACACGTTCAATAGTAGCCAGTGTATCATTTCTCCACTACAGCCTAGCTACTCTATCACAACTGGCCCAAAATATTCCAGTATATTTTGGACAAGAAAAAGACTCTAAAATCAAATAAATGAAGATGAACGAGGTCCATTAAAAGAAATCTAGAAAAACAGAAACAATTGGGAAAAAAAGAATAAATCGCATAAAGAAAATCAAGTAAATGAAAACAAAAAGTTGAAGAAAATAAAACTGGTAATTGCTCAAGAGCAGAAAGTGGAAATAGAACAAGGCCAGGAGCAGACACCATCTAGGGAGGAATCAGAATCTAAGGGGAAATACTTGACTTTTCAAACATTCCCTTTCTGAGAAGAGGACATTAACAATAGAACAGATATTCTCCAAGTACAGATCTGCTGATCTGCTGATATAGGTGATCCCTAACTACCACTGCAAAATGTTGAAACATTTTTAAATTCAAAGCAGCCAATGAATTAATTGTTGTGCTCAGAGTTCAGACCCTCAAAAAAACTAACAAGATACCAGTTCAATGCACAGTCTCTTTATTTACAACCTAGCTTGGGTCACTCAGTGGTAGAGTAGGAGAGACTTGGAGCTGCACGAAGCAAGGATTTTTATTGGGGGGAAGGATCTAGGGGTTTCAGAGCTTTTGGGCTACAGTCCTGGGTTTGGTTCAAGCTTGGACTAGGGGTGTTTTAACCTTTAGCAGTGGTCCTTTTCCTATATCAGCAAATCAGCAAGTATACTAGAGACTATCCTCTTCCTAGGAAGGAAAAGTTTAGAATGTCAGGCATTTCCTCTTAGGTGCTGGCTACTCCTGGGATGATGTCTACTCCTAGGTTCCACATTTTTTCCTCTTTTAAGTACAGATGACAAGGCTCAATCATGGGTCTTGCCTGCCCAAAGATTTAAAGTAATATGACTTGAGAGCCATGAACTAACAGGGTTTTTTTTGGCCAGTGATATTTGAATTTATTGTCATTTTAAAGGCCCTCTAATTTTGATCTTTGAGTACAACCAGATTTCTATAGAGATAACTGTAAGGCTAAATAATATTTTTATTGATTTTTACAGAAAGTCAAGTGACTATTTTTTAGTATATCAAACAGCATTGTAAGTAGTCATTTTGTCTCTTATGCCAGAAAGTTTTTGTTTTGTTTTGTTTTTAACTCAGCATTTTAAGCAAAAAACAGAGAGCAACATATTTTCTTCTGTAACTGCTTTAAGATGGTACTGAAGCATGGTTTTCAGGGCCTCTAAAAGGCTGAAAGGCTAGAAAACACCTGTTAGAGGCACATAGTTGTCTGACCCAGTTGTGGAGACAGGAAACAACTCATGTTGGCTGGACTGGTCTACATAAGCTTTTAGCAAGTCCAGAGCTCTTATTGCTTTGGAATAGGTTGTGAATGCCAGCCAAGTGGAAATCTGTTGATACATGTTAAAGCTAGGAAAAAAATAATATTTATATACATATTTGCAAATTTTAGGACCAGTCCTAGTAATTGAGAAGGGCAGGAGACTCCAAACCAGGAGAGAAAAATAACATCTCCAGAAATAGACAGGTGGTAAAAACTTAGGCTATACTTACCTGAAATCTATTGAAGCTTATATAAATTATAAAAGAGACATAAAAGTTTTAGATATATTACTATTATTAATTTTTAGTAGTGTTAGAAAAAGTGAGGCTTTACTTTTAGATATATATATCTATATGTAGATATATATAGCGCTTGTAAGCTGATTGTTGTCTTGCAAAGAATCTGGTTGTCTGATACTGCCAAGCTGACAAAGTTAGAGTTAGCTTAGCCATTAATATTTGCACAGATCTGAGAAGGATAAATTATATGCAGACTGAGCAGCTTCTAAATCTATTAAAAACAACAGCAACTAGACTATACCCAGTTAGCCATACCCAGGTCTCTACATAGTTGGAGGCTTAAGTATCAGAATAACATCGATCTTCAGCTATCAGGCCTATAAGGTTGAATTTATTTTCCCACTGTAGAGGGACATAGAGAAGAAGACTGACTTTGCTTTGTTTAGGCAAAAGAGAGCAATCAATTTTCAGATGTCCTGAAACTTGTCTGGAGCCTAGGCCTGGTTCTGATAGCAGGCATTATACTATGGCGTCTTGCCCAGATCAGAACTGCCACAATCTAGATGGAGACATCTTGCTATCTTGTAATCTTCTTCGGAAACCTTGAGTAACTGTTAGAACTTGGAGTCTCTACCTGATATAATAAGTTTTTAAATCAATATTTTGAATGCCATATTTTGTAGATCTCTGAAGCATGAGGGCTGCCCAGGTATATCTGAATAGATAAACTTTGTTTCCAGTTATTTGTAAGCTTAACTCTATAATTAATTACATTAGTACTTAGCATGGCTATAATTAAAAAAACTTTGATTATTTATAAGAATGACTGAATGCTTGTGTCTTTTAACAGCCTTTAAAATGTTAGCAGCTTTTATAACACTAGAACTTTATAATTTATTTTTGTCAAGTTTACTCCTAAAAATAATGATATTGAATTGAAACTTTTTAGTATCAAAAATAAAATCTTTTATATGACTCCATTTACTTAAATAGCTTAAGCTTAATAAAGTTAGCTAATAAACAAGGAGTCTAGACATACATTTTTAAAGCCTTAATTGACCTTGAGTAAGGAAAGACTTTTATTTTTTAGCCACTGGCTTTTAAATTATTTATTTCTTTGGCCTTTTAATATAGTTTCTTATGTAGTAGTAAGTTTTCTTATTATAAATTTTATTGTTATTTTATAACTGCAGTTTTATTATTATTATAATTTTAATGCAAATGTCTGACATGTAAGCAGTCTTAACTTATCTCTGCAAAAATGTTTGGTTTTTATTTAATTAATAATAATTTATAACTAAACTATTCAAAAGATGACAAATAATTACAACCTATGAGATCTGAATAAACAAAAGAGCCCTGGCTACAGTGTTTTAATAGTCCCAGTGTATCTAGGCAGTGACTTTCCCCTTTGAGTCAAACCTTGATCAGGTTTGGTGGTTAGCCCCCAGGACAAGTCATTGGAGCCCCACCTTCTATCATGGGTAAGGAAAGCCAAAAGCACAAAGACAAAAGCTTGCCAAACATGCAGCTAAACAAATATGGGGATAACTGAACCATGTGGCTAAATAAAAATAGTGGCAATCTAAAATGAGATCATGTTGTATGTTTATTTATTTATTTATTTATTTATAGATTTTTAATTATTTTTTAGTGTTATTAGTTTTAATTTTAATAGATTTTAAATTATATTTAATATTTTTATTACCATGTCTGCATTACCTACCTCAAAAAAAAAATTGAACTCATGGTAAATTTTGATTCTTGACCATAAATGCAGTCACTGAAGCTGTATGTGGTGACTGGCTGCTATTAGCAAAAGAGATATAAAAAAATATTTAAACCATTTTTGTCTTATTTTTATGACTTTAACAAAAATTATAGACACATCAGATGGCATGAACAAAACATTTTTAACAAAACAAGCATATATAACTTTTTCAAGAAACAGACAAGACTTTTTAAGGAGACAAACAAAACTTTCTAATCAGAAACAGAACCAGATGCAGGTAACTCTTGCTACATTGTCACAATAAAGACACAGTAGTTCAGCAAGCTACTCAGCCATTTTATTCTCCAGAATCGTAAGTGTAAACACAGTCTCTCAGGCAATTGCCTATACTCAGGGTCAGAAAGCAAGAGAAGAAGGCTGGACAGACTATACATATTTTCCATCTTTTCCAGTGGTGCTTGCCCCCTTGCAATGAAACACAGAAAATAGATAATTATGACATACACAGTTCTGGCAGAAGCAACTTGAGAATCTCTTTCAACCAAAGGACCCTCTGTCCTTTCTGCTGGCCATCTAGCCCCAAAGACTGGTCATGTACAGTTTTTATCTGGAGTCATAAAACACACACAAGTCTAGGCATAAAATACTGTGTCCACATTACTTATGCACTTACACATTTTTATAGGCCAGACATTCTAACTAGAATGCAAAGAAAACTTTTCCCAGGGAAACAGCATCAGACTTAAAGATCACAGGATAAGAGTGTACATCAAAGGACTTATTTGGCTGTCTTCATGTTCTAACAGTGGTGGACTGGGTGGGCTTGAGAGAATAAGTAGAAACCAGAGGTTTAAGCCAGGTTGGGAGAGTGAATCATGCCCTCCCAGGTAGAAATATAAGGCCTCTATTCAAAGTATTCAGGTCATCTGTAAATGTAATGGCATCCTTAGTTTTTTGTGTAATGGAGAGATCAAAAATGCCCCTCTGAGGGTTGGGCCATTTTAACTTACACAAAGACCTGTGTTGTCCTTGCTTCTTCTTGTCTATGCCAGCAGGACTTTAGTATTCTTAAAGTCCTTAGAATGATCTAGGAACATTTTTAAGGGAGTAAAATGGCTATTAGTTTGGTTCATGATTTTAAAATAGCTCTAGCCACTACAACAAGAGAACAAACTTAGTAAAACATTTGCATAGATAAAGTCAAACAAGGTAATAGCCATGCACAAACTATAAAATAAGACACAGGCCCAATACCCTCCAGTTACTCGACTTGCTTAGTGCCTTAAGAGGTGCCAGGGAGAATCTAGTCCCCCTGACTCTTCTGCAGGGTTCTGAAAAGTCTTCCAGTTTCCCAGCCTGTGATCTACCTGCATGTCTGCTAAGTTCTCCTTCAGGATTTACATAATACAGAGAAAGCTCTATAACCAGATACAGAAAACAGATTTTCCCTGGGCAAAAAAGTGAAAAGTTACTTGATTATGGGCCCCTTGTGACTCAAAGGAGAGTGATCTTGGTGGGCTTGGGGATTCCAGACAAGCCCCCAAATGTTGGGCCCAGTGTCCAAACCCCACAAAAAGACCACCAAGAAACTAATCCAATGCAACAGCCAAGAGTCTCTTTATTGACAATCTAGATTGAGTCACTTGGTCCAACAGACAGTAGTGGAGTTGGAGCCACCCTGAGCAGCATAATGCAAGGGTTTTTATTGGTGGGAATACTCTAGGGATTTTAGAGCTTTGGGGTTACAGTAGTGGAACTGGTTCAAGCTTGGGCTTGTGGAAATTTATAGAACATCTCACCCAAACACAGTTCAAGAAACTTTCTCCAATATGGACCACAAACTCAGACACAAAACAAGTCTCAACAGATACAAAATAAAATTGAAATAACTCCCTGTATCCTATCAGACCACCACAGATTAAAGCTGGATATCAATAACAACATCAAAGAAAATTTACACACTCATGGAAACTGAGCAACTCTATAGTGAAAGAGAAATGGATCAAGAGAGAAATAAAGAAAATAAAGGCTTTCTAAAATTCAATGAAAATAAATACACAGCATACTCAAACATTTGGGATTCAATGAAAGTGGTGATAAGAGGAAAGTTCAAAGTCCTAAGTCTCTACATAAATAATTGGAGGGATCTAATGCTAGCAACATAACTTGAATATTCCAAAACAAAAAGAAGTATTCACATCCAAGATGAGTAGATAGCAAGAAATAATTAAACTGAGGATGTAAATCAATAAAATACTAAGAAAACAATATAAAGCGTCAATAAAACAAAGAAATGGTTCTTTGCAAAAATCAACAACATGGACAATCCCTTATTCAAACTAACTAAAATGCAGAGAGAACATATCCAAACTAGTAAAACCAGAAGTGAAAAGGGAGACAGAACAACAGATCCTGAGGAAATTCAGAGATACATAAGGACATTCTTTAAAAATATATACTCCACCAAACTAGAAAATCTAAGATAAATAGATAATTTTCTCCATATGTATTACTTACTAAAGTTAAATCAAGATCAAATGACATTGTGAACAAACCTGTATTTCCCAATGAAATAAAAGTAGTTATTAAAAGTCTCTCCCTCTGTGGAGCTGGAAAGAGACCAGGTGTTAGAGAAACCTCCAAGATGTCCCTGTCTAGGTCCTCAGCCAATAATGGAGGGGATGCCTAAACAACTTTCCCTATAATCAAATAAATAACCACCCTAAGTGTCATCACAGAAACTACACCCAACAGTGAATGGAAGAGGAATCAGAGATCCATGGCTCAGCACTGGCCCAAGCTCCCCTTCCAGCTGAAAAACTGGAGAGAAGAGTATGAGCAAGAGAATAGGGATTATGAGTCCCACAGAGACAGCTGGCTGGAGCTCTGGGAAGCCCACTGAATAAAGAACAGCCCCTGGGGATCTGTAGTGAAAAAGAACTATGCCCTCCAGGAATGCAACTGTCAATTGGCATGGGCAGTATGTGGAAATTCCAGGGGTAGGATCAAACTGTAAATGGACTGGCACCTTGAAGCCCATTCCCTGTAGAGGAGCCTCTAACCCAGTCTTGATATTGGGATGAGGAAATCAGACTTGCTTGGAGTTCATGAGCCATGCTGAGATATTCCACCTTGGGACTTCTTACCCTTTTTTAGGAGGAGTTCAGGGGATGGGAAAGGGGGAAGTTGAAGCCTGACTGGGAGGGATTGGGAGGAGGGAAGGTAGGGGGAACAGGGGGGATACATGGAAAAATACTCTTTTTTATAAATAAATAATAAAAAATGCTCAAAATGCTATAAAAAAGAAGAAAAGAAAAGAAAGTCTCTTAACCAAAAAAAAAAAAAAAACCTTGAGACAGATGGATTTTGTGCAGAGGTCTATCAGATGTTCAAAGCAGAGTTAATGACCATATTTCTTAAATTATTCCACAAAATATAAACAAAAGAAACACTGTCCAATTTATTTTATGAAGCTATAGCTACCCTCATACATAAACAACAAAGAGAAGTACAGGCCAATTTCCTCTCTGAAAACAACTGCAAAAACACTCAATGAAATATTTGCAAACAAATTCAAGAACACATTAAAAAGATGATCCACCATGATCAAATAGACTTCATCTCAGAGGTCCAGTAATAGGTCAGTATAGAAAAATTAGTAAATCTAACTTACTATACTATCAAACAAGGATAAAAATTAAATAATCATCTCACTTGATACAGATGAGACCTTTAAAACAAATCTAACACACATTTATAATGGAGAGATTGCGAATGTAGTAGACATGTTTAAACATGATATGGCCAATTTATAGTAATCCTATAGACAATATCAAATTTAATGGAGAGAAACATAATTCCATTAAAATTAGGAACAATAGAAGCAATCCGTCTGTAACTATATACAATAATAGCAAATATCAGGTATTGTCTAAATAAAAAAGAAAGATTTTAAACTTAAGAAAACAAAACAATGTACAATAAGAACAATTATAAAGGAACATTCACAATACCCAGTCATTTTGCAGTTGACAAATTTGGAGAAAATATTCTATTATCTCTCCTGTCTTGGTGAGTGCAAAGTTTTATACTAAATTCACTTTCTATCCTAACTTTTTTTTATTTATTATGAATGAAGTCTCACTTTTTATTCATGTAACACCTTGTTCAAACTCCCTTCTCCCTCCCTCTCCTCCCAGTCACTCTCTCTTCTCCCTGTCTACTTATCTCCTCCCCAGCAATGGCAGGAGGTCCCAAGGTCCCAAGGTGGCTTAGTTCAACATCCACTCCAGGCTACTATCCTAACTTTTATTACCAACCCAAAACTGTTCTTTTAGACCTTAAAACAGTTTTTTTTTTTTTTAGATAAACTATTTAAGGTTTTATTTCCCTCAACCCTATACAATTTACAACTTTCTATTAGTTTGTTTCTTGAATTTGGTAACAATAAAAGTTGTAACCATAACTATCTAGTCTTCAACCACATCAAATCTGAGAAGGATACAATATTACTGGAAGAAACAGTAAGTGAAGAGCAAACAACTTTCAAAACTATGAAATGATAGAAATATTTGGCTTCCTGGACAGTCACCCTTGGTTCCTCTATAACACTGGGGTATCCATTTTTAGCCTATAGTATTTTTGAAGATTGTCCTACTTTGTCTTGGCAAAGTTTGGCAGTCATCTTCTTTTATGTTGTGCTTGTCCAAATTGGACAGACAAAATACAGTCAGCAGTCGAGGCCAGGACAGATTTTTTTTGCCCAGTGGCTAACTTCGCCACAATGAAAAGAAAATCATTTGAAGGTTCTTTGATGCCTATTGTTCCTTTTTGAGGTAAATTCATTGTGCCAGCAGGAGATAAATTTCATTGTCATGTAAAGGCTTATATTATCAAAATATCTTAAATGCCATATTTTAGGTTTCTGAAATGTTTGAAGATTGTTTATCTATCTAAAATATATTTCTGTTTCACCATGAGAGCATATCTAACATTGCCACAAATTTGATTGTTAGACTATTACTAATCTGTATTTTTAAATTATCTTAATAGTTTGTGCTGTGGGATTATGTTCTGGTACATTGTAAATATTTATCCTTTCTACTGGTTTAATGAAACACTGACTGGCCAGAAGGCAGACAGAAGGTATAGGTGGGGCTTCCAGAGTCAGAGAGAGGCACTAACAGTAAAGAGGAAAGAAGTCCAGGATGTTGCTCTGAGAAAAGGTACTAAGACACTTGGCTAATCATGGGTTAGTTTAAGAGTTAAGAGTTAGCAAGTTGTATGACTGAGCCATAGGCAGATCAACATGAAATTAATATAAGCCTTTTTGTGATTACTTGTATCTAAGCTGCAGCAGGGTAGCAAGATTTTCCAAACCTCGGGTCTAGGCTAGAAACCAGTAACTACAAATTTGTAATAATGACTTTAAAGAACTATAAGTTTATATTGCATTGTTAAATTAGCTTACATAAGTACAATATCTTAAATAAGAGTAGAAACATATATATAATATAATATAATATAATATAATATAATAAAAATAACTTTAAATTTGAATCACTATACAAAAATATGTACCAATGTAAAATATTTACCACCAGCAGTGGCTTTTTTACTTTGGATTCAATGGTCTACCCTTTTACTCTATCATTTCTATATCCCTGGGTTTTCCTTTTTAAAATGAGAACACTGAATCTAAAATTCTTTCTTAGTGTCATCAAATAACAAAGTGTAACTGACCTCCTAAATGGTGACAAACATCCACTAAACAATCAGATACCACCCACTTCCTGTTGTCTATGAGTAACAGCATCTTTTGAAGACCCTGAAAAAATTGATATAATGATCAAACCTGGGTGAGCTAGCTGTTGTCTAGTTTGGGTGAGATGGGATAATGTAGAGCTGATCTGAAATATTGACTGCAGTAGTCAATGAGGAAGGACCATATTAGCTAGGTGCCATAAAATTATCCTGGGCAGTGTGTAGTGCAAAGCTGATCTTCAAATGGTGTTTGGCAGCTTAGAGGCATTACCACAATACAGGTGGAATTGTCATTGTAGAGCCCCATCATCTTTTTGTAGATTTTAAGAGTCACTGTTAGGAATGGTCACAGTTCACTGCAGAAAATTTAAAACATTTTAAATGTCATATGCATCAGATCTCAGAAATGTTAAAGGACCACAATCTATTAAATATATTCAGGGTATAAAAGCTTAATTCTTAGTTACATGCTTCAGACTGAAACCCTAAATTATATATAGAAAACTAGAAAAAGCCTATTTGTAGAATTACTTAGCACTCTATATGACCATTAATATCATGATAGAAAGTTTTATATAATAAATTTTGAGATAATATTTATATCCTAAGAAAAATTTTAAAGGGTCAAAATAATAGCAAAGAATTCTGAAGTTAGTGACATAGAATAGTCCTTTAATTTTAATTTTCTTCTGTCCACACCAGATGACTCTTCTGACATATGAAAAAGAAATTTGGATTTTTTCTGAACAATCATGCTTGCGTTTAGAAAAGGAGAAAGCCATACTCCAATTCCAAAGCCATCTTTAAATTTCAAGTAAATTAGAACTATAAAAAGACCACTCACCTTATATGTCTGTAGAGTACAACAACAAAAAAATAATTGGGAAGGTTTTTGAAATTTCATCGTTTTGGAAACATGTCATACCATTAGGCCAATTTACTTTACTCCTACTAAAATATTTTAATTTCCTATTATACTATGATACATAAAACAAAAGTCAACAAATAATAAATTAGACAAGTATAAATAATATGAAACCATGAACCAAGAAGATGCTTTAATTCTCTTTTTTTGTAAATTGAAAATAATCTTTCTGCTGCTGGAGAGTGTGTATGTTAGTAAAATATCAAGTGTTCTCATTTGTTAGTGGGACACTTTGTAGTTCCTATTCCTAAGGCACATACAAAGATAATTTTACAGTGCATACAATAAGTCTGTGTGTAGCATGAGTCAGAGTAGAAAATAAGCTTTCAAACAATTCTGAAGATCACATAAGCTCTCTGGAATGATGGCCAGTACTCAAGTAGGATGAAAGTAAGCATTGAGGATCTCTAAGAACCAACATAAGACTGTAGTCACTGTTGTAGTTCACTCTAAATGTCTACACTTATCATTCTTATGTTTTGAGCTTAGCATAACATAATTTGTTGAAAATTATTTGTTGAAAAATAATGAATTTAAAGTCATGGAAACAATATGACAAAAAGTAAAAAAGAATAAGTACAAATATATGCTTTTCTGAATCAGATGTTATTATATAGAATGTGTAAGCCTTAAAACTAAAAACTATATTGCATAATGTGTCAATAATTGTTTGTCCATAGATGGTAGGGTAATACCTGTTTTTATTTTTACTCACATATTCTAAATCATTTTATATATTTAATTAATAACTAACTTCAAGTTTATAATTGTTCCACAAAAGTAAAAGCATACAACATAAACCATATACCTCACTTTATATATTAATGACAGAAAATTTCAAAACCTACAGTATTTTATCTCTTTGATTATTAAACATTAAAATACAACACACAAAAATGTTATGAATCAAACTTTTCCTAACCATATTTTGTTTAAGGGCATAGTAAGACTTGGGGGAAGAATTAGAAAATAACTCAGTGTATTTAAGAAAAC
The DNA here is from genome assembly GCA_004025045.1 of Sigmodon hispidus. Taxonomy (NCBI): domain Eukaryota; kingdom Metazoa; phylum Chordata; class Mammalia; order Rodentia; family Cricetidae; genus Sigmodon; species Sigmodon hispidus. Next base: position 86,753 of record PVIH01003440.1, read on the forward strand.
TTCTGCAATAAAAGAGCTTGGTCCAAATAGAGCTCACCAACAATTGCTGTAAATTTAATTGTTTTTACTTCTTAAATATCTATATTTCATTTTTTGTGTTGTTATGATAAAGCACTAATGTGGGGTTGCTTAATGTGATAGTATCCTGCCTCAATGCCTGACTTACTAGTTAGAAAAACTCAATAAATGGCAGTGCTTAAAATTTTTAGAAAAATTGCATTAGACATTGGGAAAGCAATAGATGGGACCTTGCCAGCAATTCCCTCTGTCTGCTATACCTAATACGTGGAAACAGGTGAAATGAGGCCAAAGTAAAGACAAGCAAATCACTGAATCATGGAAAGGTCCATGTTAGTATCCTTCTTAGAGATCTAGGCAGAAGAAGAGAAAGGCCCGTGGGAACACAGGTGGAAACACCATAAAGGTTTCAAAGAGGAGCTGAGATCTGAGGTCAGGAAAGGTAAAGCCCATCAGGCTTCCTCCTTCCTCCTTCAAAGACTTTCCAATCTCCAGGTCAAGTCCTTTTACACCTCACATTCTTCCGTGTTCTGCTCTCCTGCCTTCCGTACCAACCTCACAACTCATTGTTCTCTTTCTTGGCACCGTGGACCAGTCATTTCAAACCTTTGCCATGATTCCAACATCTTGACTCCGTAGCAAAATCTCCACTTTTCTCTCTTTTTTAGCTCACACCTTCATATTTTTTTTCATGATATTGTTCACAGTCTCGTCATGTTGAGTGACTCTTCCTTTTCTGCACCCTTTAAATTCTCAGTCTGCAACAATTGATCTGCTTTTTTAAAAAATTTTACAATACTACATATTTATCATTTTGTGGGATTATTTCATTAATCAAAATATTTTAATTTTATCTTTGTGCCTCCATACACTAGTCTTTAGCTTTTATTTCATTTCTAAGCCTCTATCATTTTCACTATTTCCAAATTTTTTTAAAATAGAGGCCATTTTAAATTCAGGCCTTCTCATTTCATAATATGTTATCCATATCCAATTGGAGGTTAAATGTTGGAGTACCTTGTATTTGTTCTCTTTTATTTGAATTTGTATAAGTGTCTGTAAAGTCTTTGACTATACTACTTTTTCCATTTTGTGACTCTTAACTGTAACTGATATTAAAAAATACTCTGCCCTGCTGTCTTCTTCCCCATTTTACTTGTGCAATGCTTTTCCTCTTCCAAATATTACATTTCCACAGAGTACTTGAAGCTCCCTTTACTTTACCCATAAGAATTTTGAGATTTCTGGTAACATTTTCATTTTTATGTCTAAGAAAGACTGAGATTCAAACACTTTTCTCCTCAGATTAAGTTCATTCCACATTATAATCCCACTTATATGAAGCAGGTGACCTATACTCAATGCCATTTCTTTCAAAATGTCAGAGGGTGGGAAGTAATTTTTCCATCTGCTTTCACTCCTCTAGTTGACCACATTTTGTATCAGCTTTACTGAAATGAACAGAAGCCTAAGCGTTGTGTCTTCTACTACTTAACCACCCACGTTCTCAGGGTACATATATATATATATATATATATATATATATATATATATATATATATATATATATTATATGTGTGTGTATGTATGTATATATACATATAAATATAGTATATTTATATATATACTTTCTTTGTCTCCACTGGGATGCTGGTAACTGACATATTCTCCATCTTGTTTTCAAAATTGCCCAGAATTGGGGCTTTTTCTTCACACACAACAATGCCAACAATTCTGATGTCTCCTCTAAGAATGACTTCAATTTACAAGCCTCCTAAGAGTCATTGTCAATACACAATGCATATTAAATATCCTGTAAACATAAATTTTCTTCTCTGCTCAAGTATTTAATTTTAGAATCTTCAGTACTTTCCTTCAGACATGGTTAGAAACTACTAAAGTTTAGCTAATCAAATAAACATTTTAATTGTTGATAATGCTATGACAATTGTAAGGAAAATAGATTGAAGTTCATGACAATATAATGTAGGGCTTAGGTCATTGCATATCTAAAAGTCTATGGATTCTGCAAAAGCATTCAGACATTTGTGTTCATCAATACAGTAATCTTTTATTTTTTTGTTTGATTTACTCCTTTTAACTGCTAATGTAAGTTCATTTTACATTTTAGATGTTATCCCTTATCCCTTGCATTTTCTCTGACTACCCAAAAGCTTGATTACCTTTGAATAGTACCTATGCATTCAGATAACTCTATTTTTGGGTTGACTCTTTGTCTGTTTGCTACTTTGTTTTTCTTTTTTTTTTTTTAAACTTTATTTATTTATTTATTTGCCTTGGTGTTTTGCCTGGAATTGGAACTACAGACAGTTGTTAGCTGCCATGTGGGTGCTGGGAATCGAACCCGGGTCCTCTGGAAGAGCAGAAGGCGCTCTTAACCGCTGAGCCATCTCACCAGCCCCGCTACTTTGTTTTAGGAAAGTTGTAACTTAGAAAGAATAGTGGTTGGAGGGTCTGAGGGAGAAGTTGGAGGGAAAAGATTATCAGGGTGAACTTCAACAAATACATTGTATCCACTAGCAAAATTCTCAATTAAAAAATAAGTGTATTGGATTACAAATGACTTAAATATGTACTTCAAATCTGAACTTTATTAATGGATAAATCTAAACAATTTGATGGATAAGAACAAACAGAAAATAACCAAGAGAAACTTCAATCAAAATCTTGCAGACTCACACAAATTTAACAAGGAACAACTAAACTATTTTGCATATCACAAAATGGCTTTATATTAAAAGGGAGCTCTAAATACTTTTGCAATTCCAAAATATAAACGGAGTAGAATCAATCTTTCTCTCCAAGTTGAGAAAATGAAGTTTATGTTCATGAACTCTCATAAGAGAAGATAAATTTGCTATCTAGTGGTTAGCCTTAACCCAATGGTTCTCATCCTCCTAATGCTTTGACTCTTTAATACAGTTCCTCATGTTGTGCTGCTGACCCCCAACCATAAAATTATACTTGTTGCTCTTTCGTGACTATAATTTTGCTACTGTTATAAATTTTAATGTAAATATTTTTGGGGCTAGAGGTTTGCCAAAGGGATTATGATCCACAGGCTGAGAATCACTGCCTTAGTTAGGTTGGGTAACTAACTTAAAAGTCTGCTGGGCCCTTTTCTTTGATGATCCATTATAATTGAAATCATTTGAAGAGCCTTTTCTAGAATGTCCCACCAATTCTCAGCTGCTGTTGGAACTCAAAAGCCCAGAGCTACTTCTGGACTACTTAATGATCTATAAAGATTGCCTGTTCATTTCCTACCTACTGTGAGCAAGGGAATTTTTTTTATACAACTTTTATTCACAACTCTAAATTGTGCCTTTTTCACCTCTATGAACAAATTTCTTGAATAAAATATAATAATGAAACAAATAAGAACACAAAAGAATTTTATACAGTGAGATTCTTATTTAGAAATAAAATAAATCCACCACCCCAGGTACACAGGTGTACCTGGGAAAGTGAAAAAGAGACATTATAGAAGGGAAGATGACTGTGGTCCTGAAGTCCCAGAGAAAATCTAAAGATAACAGACATTCGTGATTTGTTTGAATTGATGTGAAGCAGTCTAACAGGAAGATAGAGGATGACGCCATCTTAATTATACAAATTTTATATGCAAATCTACAGTCTCCTCTGATTCTTAAGTGTGGAGGCTGTAGAAAGCCTTTTAAATCAAGAATATATCCATCATCATGTATCTATAAATAGACTATGACTATGTCTTAGTTTTAAACTTACTTAAAACATGTAACATGACTATTTGTAAAACAATAGGATAAAATAAAAAAGAACCACAATAATTATTTTAAGTAGTCTCTATGTGGTATTTTCCTCATATATAAAACCCTCAAAACTGTGCAGTGCTTAAAGTGAACTTTAGAAACAGAATTGTAAATTGAAGAAAGAGAATATTATTTTTCTTCCTCTTATATTTATATTTATTTTTTCTTAAAATTAAATTATAATGCTTAAGTCTAATTTTAATTTTGAAAAATGACAAATGGCTAAATTGCTAAAAATGGAGCACACAAAACTAGTGAGCTAAACAACCACTAAAATTTATTGTTTACTCATATATAAGTGTGCATATATTATACAATATAAACTACACTATAAAATGAGTTATCACAAAAGTAACTGAGGACAAGTTACATTTTGAAAGGTAGACTGTATCCTGATACTGTAAATATCATCTTATTTATTCTAAAGCTTAAAACATTTTGAAGATCTTTCTCCCTGAAAGTATTTCATTTAGAAGAATAGATTTTTCAAAAGATTTAATGAAGTTCTGCAGATAGACATGTCTTTTCAGCTATACAATGAACAAAAAACCATGTTTCAGAAATGTCTGTGAATCTTCACAGTTTCTATTTTAATTTTGAATAACATCATCTTACTTCCTATACAATTTGCCATCATTATATGAATCACAGCTTTGTTGAAAACTCTCCTCAGAATTTCCCAGGAAACAGATTGGCAGAAATTAATTTCCTATTTGGAAAAAATTCTTAGAACTTACATAAAAGTCTTTGTCTGAAACAAACCCACAAAATTAGCATTTCACTTATTAGTGAGTTTAAATAGCTGTGAAACAAAGTCATCAGCCATCAGCTTGATCATCACCCAGCCTGCTTTTTCCCTCTCTTGGGTTCAAGGTACTGTGTTTAATACAGAAAAGGCTACTATGATTCCATAAGACTAAGTTCTTCTATTCAATTAAAATGTATTTGCAACATTTTCTGTACGTTTATTAAAAACTAATGCTTTGCTATAGTATACCAAGAACTTAAAACTGTATTTGCAAATTTTTGTATCTTCTTAGAGATTTTGGACAAAGATATTACTGTAGTTTGTATAAATCAATTTACCTTTGATAATTTTCATAACTAAAATATTACATGCCAACAATGTACATAATTTTAATATTCTTTTAGGAAAGAAAATTCTAACTGCTTTGTCCAATTTTATGAAAGTTGTTGTATTTTCTGTTATCTATAAGTATGATAGCAAAGATCAATTTAACAGGATTTCTCAAGGCCAACTTTTATCAGTGCCATTTGGCTAATAGACATATGGATATGATAATGATATGGATTTTTAAACAAATTATTTTGTGCAGATTTTTAAAGTTAAAATCTTGGAAAATCATAAATAAATTTATACTAACTTAGTATTTTTAAAAGTGTCTATTTTCCATAGCATTTTTAGAGTCTCTATTATCAATGCCAGTTTGTTAGCTAAGACATAAAAAATTACATATACAATGTGATTTTGTTTTTTTTTTTCACTATTATTTTCACCCTAAGCTTTTTGTTTTGTATTGTCTTATGGATTTTCTCAATTTGCGTAAATTCCACTGTCTCTAATGTAGTGCAACTTACTGGAACTCTAGAAATAAAACATATAAAAACATAAGAAACATAACATTCAGCTGAGTCTTTCTCATACAGAGATATGGATAGTTTAATGAAGAAAGTCATGATGTGAGAACGAATACTTTTAAAATTAATTGTTGAAATTTAGTTAGAAATACTAGGGAAGAAGAACTTTCACAAAGAATTAAAGAATAAAATGTTTTCAAATTAATTTACATGAAAGAAAATTTTTCAAAAAATTTCAGATGAAAAAAAAGAAAAGTCCCATCAGATTATTGTTCTTTATTTTGCACACTGTATATATGACAATTCAAGGAGAATTGTTCTTTGTAATTGATTTTAAACACTGACAATTTTTCCTCTTATAAAAGGTATCACATTAATCGTAAAATTATTTTTAGACAGTAAGTGAAAATGATGGGAAATCAGTATAATATAGAGAACCATGAAAGGACAGGTGTGATAGCTCAACATGTATAGGTACTTGCCAACAAGTCAAACATTTGAGTTCCATCCCCAGGTTCCTCATGATAAAAAAAAAATGGATTTTGAATTTCAACCTCACAAATTGTTCTTTGACCTTTACACAAATATGCAGTGGCAATACATAGCTTTAGAGAAGGGGAAAGAGAATAAATAAATAAATAAAATTTTATTAGAAGAACTAAAAATAACAAAAATGGTAAACATTTATTTTACTTGCATAACTAAACATCTTATGTTTTTAAAACTACCACTTCTCAAACTAATATATTTTTTATCATAACAGTTATTCCTACGTTGAATGGTCCAGAAAGATTTAATGATGATAAGATCTATTTTTTTTCTTTAATAGGTATTGGCAACCATGAAACTCCTCATTCTCATCTGCCTCATGGCTTCAGCTCTTGCCCTGCCTGTGAGTACAGTGAATAATATGTTCTACCACATTGTTAGAAATGGTCATCCACCAATGTATGTGTAGTTTGTATTATGGTAGGTTTACTGACTTTCTATTACCAAATAATGACAGTAGCACAATAGAAAAAAAAAGTAATTCTTTGGAACCACTGGTAGAGTTACTAATAAGGCTTCCCAATTTTTTTTAAGGGCAAGCAATGTCAAGAAAGACATTGGACTCGTTTTTAATAAAAAAAATAATTTTGGATGGAATGGGTCAGTAATACAGCTGAGGATATGAATTCAGATATTGATGGCTAGGGTTACAGCTGAATTTTTCTATTAGAAAAAAATTACATTCTCTGTAAAAAAAATGATTGAATATGCAAATTTTGAAAAGAAGAAGAAACTCAATGAGATCTCATGTTACATACATCTCTTTTATTTAATTCTTACCATGCTGGCCATTGTAGGGAAGAAGAACAGAAAGAAATACTGAATCATTTGCCTAGTATTCTGAAGTTGGAGTCAAAAGGCAGAACTTTAACTGATATTTCACATCTATATAGAGATTTTCAGATCTCGAGTAGGGGATCTGCCTTTACCAAGTTGTCATACCTCACTTTCATGAGGTGGCACCCATGATAGGCCCTAGGATGCGATTCACTTGGCCCCATGATGTTTTTTCTTTCTCTTTAACTGACAGATGCCCAAGGCCACAATATATATTTTTCAGTGTTTTCTTCTTTAAAACATGTTCATCTGCCCTGTAATCTTAGGTCTATTGTTTGTCTTACTATTTTACATATCTTTCTTCCTTTCTTTCTTCCTTTCTTTCTTCCTTCCTTCCTTTCTTTCTTTCTTTCTTTCTTTCTTTCTTTCTTTCTTTCTTTTTTAGTTGTTTTAGGCAGAGTCAAATGACTACTTGATTGAAAACAGATTATGACATAAGCATCTGGTGATCTCTGTCATGTTCAAAGTTCATCATTTTTAAGGGTGTAAACGGTTATTGTAACTTGTCCTTGAATTAAACACTATTGGGGTCACATTTCGGGAAAATATATGAAGCTTCTGAAGCTTTCAGAAGACATTGCATTGCAGAAACCTAAAATATGTCTTTTTATACGAGTTATTGTGAACATTGGTGTGTTATACCCCCCAAAAAAGAAAGAAATGGTCCTCCAGCTATTCTTACCTGAGATTGCTACAATAATAATCCTAAGCATTTGATGATCTCTAGTCCACAATTGTAGTTATAATTAGAAATGCATTATGACTCCACATTTGGATAACAATATATAATCCATCCAAATTCATAACTGTAAGTCATATATCCTATTGGAAATTAAATAAACCCACAAAGAATATCACAAATAAAAGTGAGAAAAATGAAATATTACATAACACTATAAATATCATAACAACATAAAAGGGCTCATTTTGCCACTATACTGTTGAATAATGTCCTTATATGTATGCCACAGGCACATAATATTTCTCTAAAAGGTATGATAAAAGCCCCTATCTTCCAGAGTATTCTACATAGTCACATCCTTTTTCTGGATGACTTGTATCAGAATGACATCCAGAGAATTAGAAAACTCATATAACAAAGAAAACAGTTTGATGTCTTGTGGTATATATTACCATTCAACTAAATTTCATTTTTATCTTCACAGTCAAAATGTGGATTTAAATAATTATGTAATATGATTGATAATAGAATGCAATCATGTCAAAAATTTAGTAAGGAAACAACACACTTTGCCCCCTAATTAGTGTAATGTTTCAAAATTGTTTTTTAAAGTCTAATGAAATATAAACCATCCGGAGAACTAAATTATTATTTTGAACCAATTAAAACTAAATGAAAAGCTTCACTTTTCAGGTATCTTACATAGTTTTCTCAATTCCCTCCATATTTCAAAGAGAATAGATAAATTATTTTTCTTTGATATCTACCAACAAAATAGTTATTCTCAGATCAACACTTTCTAACAATTTTTAATATTATTGTTAAGAATTTTTCTTAAATGGCAGTTTCAAGTAAATGGTAATATATGCACAATGTTGTTATTGTATTAGAATTAACTATACTTATGTTATTTCATTCCTTTGTTACTTTTCAGAGACATCATCTTAAAAATGCAGCACGCTATCAAGTAAGGACTGTACACTGCCCTTCGCAAATTTCCTCTAATCATGGGGCTTAATTGGTGATGCACTGACAATAAAAGACCAAACTCTTCTTTTCCCTGTGGAATAACCCCTTTTGCATTTTCTGGGAATATCTTTTCTGAAAAAATAATATTAAGCAATACAATTATTCTAACTACACTTTTTACAAAAGACCTCCTCTCTGGCCAGGACAATGGCTCAGCAGTTAAATATCAGCTAAGTGAAATCCTCAAGATTTATGTTAGTCCCTAGAGTTCAAATTAAAAGGGAAAATAACAACAACTTCCAACTTTGGTATGAACATAGGAGAGGAGAGGAGAGAGAGAGAGAGAGAGAGAGAGAGAGAGAGAGAGAGAGAGAGAGAGAGAGAAAGAGACTGAGAGAGAATTATTTCATGTACTTATTCACAAGAAATAGCAAAACAAAATATGTTAATAGCTAACATATTCTGGCTTTTTTTCTTTCCCATTTAATCTTTGTGATTTTTAATCTTCTCTAATTTTAGATACTGAATCATAAATTAATAACCTCTATTGCAACCACTATGATAGGCATTAATACTCCATTCTTTCCAGTATATGAACTAATGCTTTGTTATCGTTTACTCCCTGAAGAATCAACATCAGGACACAAGTGAGGTAAGCTGACTGTGTAGGGAGCTGAGTCCATGGTCTCCTTGTCTCCTCTATCCTTCATTTAGTTATCATGAATGAGGAATACAATTTACAGACTTGTTTTGAGATATCTTCAAAGATATTTAAATATTCAGATACTTGGACTATCTTCTCAATTCTGTTTTGGTTCAATTTATATGTAAAGTCTTTGTTGGACTTTTTCGAAAACATGCAAACCTATTAGACCTGGTGAAAAGCAAACCATTAAGGTGTCTCTTTTAGATTTTTGATTTATTTCATAAAATTAAATCTACAATTTTTTTATCTACCAAAGAAACTACTAATTTATTAAAATAAACACTTGGGTTCTTGCGGGAGAAAGAATTCATTTCTGTCTGTTTACATTCATCTCCATATACAAATGAGGTAATATATTTTAACATGTGTTAACTCAGTGGCCAGCTTATCAATTTATAATTCAATATTTAATTCCAACAGGAACAACAGGAATTTGTTAATAAACAAAAATATCTCATGTTGAATGAAGTAAGTGTTATCAATTCTTAACACACAAATACACTCTTGGAGATAATCTCATACTTTTAATATACAAATAGCAGATATCATTGCAGCATTTCCATGCATTGGTCATTTTACTTTGTTCTCAATAAATGGATAAAGTGTAGTTTGCTTGTAAAAATATTTTCACTTGGTTTAATAGCCCTTTTTATTCATTAAAAGTAGATTTTCATTTTAATTTATATCTAAAGTTTTTCTTCTGACAAAACACTTCTCTTTTCTTTCTGTAACCTATTTAACATCTCTAGATTCCATGCTCACCATGTACAGTATTCTGCGAGCATGGATGGTGCCTCATATGTGCTACAGTACTCTATAATGTTGTTTGTTGAATATCAACTCCTAAGGGAAGTCTCAAAAAACTGGATGGATAACCCAACCTTGTCTGAATGAATTTAAACATAAGCATTTTAATTCTTTCCATTATTTTTTGATAATTTAATACAATTATATCATTTTCTCTCTCCTCTCTTCAAAGCTTGAGAAAATAGCTGTTCCTGCTCTTCTTGTTTTTTCTTCGTTAATTGGTACACACCAAACACACACACACACACACACACACACACACACACATATTCCTAAATACATAAATACAACCTACTCAGTCTTTATCTATTACATGTATATTTTAAAGGAAAATTGTTTGGTATTGATTAATTGATTGGCATCTTCTTCTCTGGGGAAGACTATTTCTCACACTCTCAGCATTCCTTAATTACTCATAATTCTTTGTGTAGGGTTGAAGCCTCCTGGGGTTTTTACTTTCCATTTTAACGTATTTGTTGTCAGAGGCTACACCCATAATATGCCACTAACATGGCTGCCTAAGCATGAGCTGAACAAGAACCACATAACGTTGTTTTAAGAATAAGTAGCACACCTAATGCAGGTAAGAATGACTCCATACAATAGAATGTAGAGTTAAAATAGGTACTCAAGTGTTCAAATTAATAGACCACAGAACTGATCATAACCTAAAATGATTGGTGAAAATTACAAAATCAAGTAAAATAAATTTCAAAATATTTTAAGAATACATTTGTTGACAGCATACACAAAGATAGCACAGAAAAAAAATCACTTATGTTTAGAATTGATATGACAAGAAATATTAAGACACTGATGAAAAATAAATTTATTTTTAAATTTGCAATAAGAAGTGATGATGTCAACTTGATTACAGATTTTCATTAATTATGTCCCTTTAACTAATATTGTATTAAATGCATTTATAATTTGGTTCATAGCTTGCATGTACTATGAAGGCTGAAGGAGTGCATTGGGAATGATTTAAAAACATTACATGTGGCCCAAGAACATTTTATATAACACCAATACTCTTCACCAATAACAAATCTTGAACTTGAGTGTTTAATATTTTTTATATAAATTCATTATTGAAAGTATATATTTCTCAAAATTTATAAGACCAATGATGTGCATCTTTTTAAATCTGTTTAATGACTGAAAACATTTTTTACAGGTTACTATGGATGATACAACTGAGGTAAAACCCTTTGCTTTAACAATAGTCTACTGTGTATGGGGATGATGTAACACATAATTTATCTTATTTAAATGAGGGCATGATTTCAATCATTCTATGATAAACATCTCTAATTCCAAGGAAAAAATACTGTTATGTGTTTGCTAGAATTAAGTAGATGGCACATCAACATTAATATTTTGAACTTTACTCATGGGGGTAATAACTTTTCTTTATTGCTGTGATATTAAAATCTGTGACAGAATATTAAGTAGAAAAAAATTGCCTTAAATATTTGTGCACCTTTGAACCACTCTACTCTGGTACAACTATATCTATTGCATGCCTTTTATATAGTGTTTCTGCTCAATGTCCAGAAGCCAAGATAAGAGAAAACAAAAAGTTTCATTGTCACAGATACATTAATATGTTGACAGTCACTCCCAGTGTGGAGAAACTCAAAAGATTTGAATCAACTTGGAAATGTAGATTAGAAAAATGAATACCCCACTTTAGCAAGTTTTGTTTTCCTTAATTATAAGATATTTTCCTAAGTTTCTATTTTTTCTAGCATCTCTTTGAGTTTGTAGTAATTAGTTTTGTATTTGAGTGTTTGTCATGAAAATAAAATACATTTTCTTTTTTCTTTTCCTTAGGAACAAGCAGTGGCAAGTGCTCAGGTAAGCTTTGTTATTTTTAAGGAAGTCTGCAATTATGCATCTATATTATGCAAATTATGTAAGTATGCACATATTGTATGCAGTCTGCTTCTTTTTAAGAAAATTTCCTTATGTGAAACACACTGAGAAAATGAATTTAGGCGTATTTTTTCTTGGAGTTCTCAGAGAATTGTGTACAATTTTGTTAATAAAGAATGCACAGTGTGTTCCAGTTAGCATTGGAAGCATAAATTTAAGCCATCTATATAATAGTCAGTAAAATTTAAAAAAAAAGTGGTCACAAATCTTTTTACATATTTTATTTCAACATTAAAATGACCTTTCCAGTGTTGTCAAGTTGTTTTCTTCAAATTCTAAAACTTGCAGAATGTCATGACACTCATTTTCTTCCTTTTAGCAGGAAGACTCCAGCAGCAGCTCAAGCGAGGTAAAGGGTTTGCATGTATGTCCACAACTAGGTCCAGTTCAGTAGGAAACATCTGTGAAAATCTGCAGTATAATATGTAATTACACTATAAAATCTCCTTGCCCTAAGACTACATATCTGACATTATATCAGCTTTAGTATGTAGTTATCATCCAAAAATAGAAGAAAGCAACTACTTTTCAAGAACAAATTTAGAGAGTTATTTCTGAGGAAACCATCCTATCTGGCCGTATGTAGTATTCTTCTGTTTCTTTATCTTTAAATATAATTTCTTTATTCATCATCTGTAGATTTTTTTTATAGAACTCAAGCTTATTAAATGATCTCTTCCAAGTGAATGATGTGTGTGCTTTATGTTCTGTTTAGAAGTCATTTGAATTAGATCATCCTGGCTCTGGGAAAATAAAAGTAATATATTCATTTTTTGTCTCTTGCTAATCTAAAGAAAAGACAGTAGGTTAAAAATGTTTGACAATAAGAGTGAAATTTTTAGTTATTAAAATAAAATGTAGGACAAGGAGGGTAGTTATCTTAATTTTTAGAGTAATTTATTTCCATCTACCACAACATTCTGAGCAATGACCTGGTAAAAACAGTAAGAAAGGCACTATAAATATAACGCCCAACCCAAATGATCAGCTCTATCACATTATCAAGGTGTTGGTGGCATAAGATCAGTTTAGTAATATGACATGTTGTTTACTAGAATACTTCAAAATAGAATGTGTCATTAGTATAAATTTGTGATTTTCTCATTTTATTAGGAAACTGAGAATGCTATTCCCACTATCAGTGAGGTAAGATATATTTGGTAAATTTAAAATAGGTTAACAATATGACATTATTAACTTTGGAAAGGATAGTATACCCAGACAATCTTCATAATTGTAATATTTTCTTTTCTTTCTTTCTTTTATTTAGGCTAAACACATTTCAAGTGAAGACATACTCAACCAGTGCAGCCTGGTAAGACTTTAGTGAGTCTCTCAAAACCAAAAACCTAGGTATTCATGAGAACCTTGTAATGATGCGGTACCTTTTTTTTTTTGCTGACATCAACTTACCTTGCAATGTGTAGTCTAAAGTCTAAATGGCCAATTGCCATCTTCTAAACGTAAACTAACAACATTTATTTTATGTTTATGATTCTTTTACTTGAGTTAAAATTCAATGTTTTCATGGTTTATAATTTTTTTTAATCTGAATAGCACACTATTTAATGATGCCACAATAATTTGTCAAACATAAGCTCCAGTTAGCTGTGCTTTCAGTCAATTTGATGCATTCACTGTGTCTTGCGATAAAATAAATATTTTAAGTTATTACTGTGTTGAATGTAACACATGGTGATCTTTCAATAAACCTTAATTAGTATCAGAAAAATATTAACTTGGTTCATGAAGCACCTGAAACATTCTAAACCTAATTTTTATGGAAAAAAAGAAAATGTATTTCCATTTTCTAGTAATCCAGCCTGAGGGAAACTGCAAGTGTGGATTCCAAATAGTACTAACAATTAGAAATAACTGCATTATGATTTAAATTGTAGCATTTAATTGAAATTTTCTTTATTATAAAAGAGATAAATTTGTTGGTGGTAGAAAGGGTACAAAATAAGATTAATAATTCCTCATCTTTTAGTCCTGACAAAAGAAATTTCAGATTTAATATCTGAAACCACTGAATTGTTTACAAAAAATTGAGAATATTTTTTTCAGTTTAAACAGGATCAGCGTAAGAGACAGATCAAATGCAACCAGCTATGCCAGGTAATATTTTATTATAATGTTCATTCATATTTAATTATAGAGCTAATACAAATGAATTTTATTCACATGTATCTTTTTTCTATGTAAGCTATTCTAGCTTTGGTATTAATAGTAATTAACCAATTATTGATTTAAGTATCAATGTGCAATGTTGATCTCTTCTGCTTTTCTGAAGCAGAGTTCAAGTTCAAAAATTCTGTAATGTAAATCTGACATTAAGAGACAGGGAAGAGAAACAGAGAACATTATTACAATCTCAACAGTGCATGTGGGCTTCTTAAGGTTGACTTAAATTAGACACCAAATACTTAATGGCTAACTAGGGAACAATTTACATTAGTGGAGTCAATGTTAAATATTACCTCAATACAAATTCTATTTCAATTGATATATTAAAAGAGATTTTTTTTCCCCTCTAGCAAGCTATTCTGGCCCAGGTGAGATTTTTTTTTTCACTAAATCTAAATTATTTTAGTATTTCTTAAATACTATGATAATACAAATTTTATGTCAATCAATATGTTAAAAGACTTGTTTTTTTTTTTTTTTTTTTTTTAATCTTTAGCAAGCTTCTCTGGCCCAGGTAAGATTTTTAAATTAAATCTAAATTATTTTAGTATTTCTTGAATTCTATGAAAATATAAATTTTATGTCAAACAATATGCTAAAAGGAGAATTTTTTTTCCATAGCAAGCTTTACAGGCCCAGGTAAGATTTTTTTACTGAATCTAAATTATCTTAATATTTCTTCAATACTGTACAAATTTTATGTCAATCAAAATGCTAAAACAATTATTTTTCTTTCATAGCAAGCTTCCCTGGCCCAGGTAAGAGTTTTTATTAAATCTAATTTTTTAAAATACTTTTAAATACTATGAAAATACAAATTCCATGTCAATATACTAAAGGAGATTTATTTTTCTTTCTTAGCAAGCTTCCCTGGCCCAGGTAAGAGTTTTTATTAAATCTAATTTTTTAAAATACTTTTAAATACTATGAAAATACAAATTCCATGTCAATATACTAAAGGAGATTTATTTTTCTTTCTTAGCAAGCTTCACTGGCCCAGGTAAGATATTTTGCTAAATCCAAATTAAATACTATGAAAATACAAATTCCATGTCAATATACTAAAGAGAATTATTTTTCTTTCTTAGCTAGCTTCTCTGGCCCAGGTAAGATTTTTTTTTTACTTGAATCTAGGTTATTTTAATATTTCTTAAATACTAAGCCAATATAAATTCTCTGTTAATCAATATACTGAAAAAAGATTTTTTGTTTTTGTTTTTTGTTTTTTTAGCAAGCTTCCGTGGCCCAGGTAAGCTATCTTATTAAATATAAATTGTTTTAATATTGCTCAAATATCATGCCAATACAACTTTTTTGTCAATCAATATACTAAAAGGATACTTATTTTTGTTCTTTAGCAAGCTTCCTTGGCCCAGGTAAGATTTTTTACTTGAATCAAAGTTATTTTAATATTTCTCAAATACTAAGCCAATATAAATTCTCTGTTAATCAATATACTGAAACAGGGTTTTTTTTTGCTTTTTTTTTTTTTTTTTTTTTTTTTTTTTTTTTTTTTTTTTTTTTTTTTTTTTTTTTTTTTTTTGGTTATTTTAGCAAGCTTCCCTGACCCAGGTAAAATATTTTATTAAATCTAAATTGTTTTAGTATTGTTCAAATATTATTTCAATACAATTTTTTTGTCGATCAATATACTAAAAGAAGACTTATTTTTATTCATTAGCAACCTTTTCTGGTACAGGTAAGACTATTTACTAAATTTTAAAATTATTTTAATATTTCCATTATGTGTTGTGTGATGAGATTCATATTATTGCTCTACTTTTCAAGTAGATTCTTTTTATAACAAAACTAAAAAACATTAAATACCATATTTTCCCAGTACAAATGTTATTACTCATCTCAGAAATTATCCAATTGTCTTAGCTGTATGTGCAAGGGTATGTAATAAACCCAACACATTTTAAAATCACCCAATTTTGCACAAGGCTCTCATCTTATTTCATAGTATTTATGAAATCTCTAAAAAAGTAAAAATGCATATCAAATGTTGATTGTTTATAAATGAATACATTCAATATACTAAAAGAAACAAAATGATTTTCCTTTTCAGCAATCTGTCTTTGACCAGGTAAGGTAATTAATTAAATATTAAATATTTTAATATTTATATTCTCTATTTTATTTTTAAAATATATTGGTTTTTTTTTTTAAACACAGAAACATCTTCCAAGACTGAGCCAGGTCTCCTACCCAAATATGGTAACATTTTACTTGAAATTTAGCAAAAAGAAATATTAATGATTGCAAATGGATATGAAAATAAAATATAGTCTTAAAGAATTGGTATATTTCTATTTATTTTTTAAACTCCAGTGAATTTAGCCTTAGCTAAACTTTTTATATACTAAAATATAAAACCTCAGATTCTTTAAGTAATCTTTGCATAGAATCTGTATTGTATACTGTAAATTTTATGGATATTGATATAATCTCTAGTCATTGCAGTGAGCACAGTTGTGTGATGTCAAATGTCTGAGTAATCTAAAATAAGTTTCCTTCTATACAGGAGCAGCCTTACAGAATGAATGCACACAACCAAGTTCAAATGGTAATGTTTTTTGTATTATGGAATAATATATTTGTTAATATTTTGCTTTAAAACTTCTCACTCTTTTATCTCTCTCTCCAAACTTCCCTCCCACTCCTCTTCTCCCTCTCCTCCTCTTTGTCCTCTTTCTCTTTCTCCTATTTCTAAACTAATTTTTATGGTTAGCTGCAAGCACAGGAATTGGCAGTCTCAATCTTTGGGTGTGACCTGCTCCTGCTTTACCTGGTGCATGTTTCAGTTCCAGAGGACAATACAGATATAATCACAAGCATTATGAAATATCATTTTCTATAGTTACATTTATTTGTGCCAACATCGTTTTTGTATTATCACACTATTATACCTCTAAGTTTAAGATTGTTAAACTGAATGTAGTTTAGGAATCTCCAATTCAGTTTTAGTCATGTTCTCTTAATCTGGGCATGTTGGAGATTGACTGTATACTGATTGTCACACTGTTCTTTAAATAGATCTTCTAAATTCTGTACTCCAGATTTCAGGGGCGTGATTATATCAAAATCTTTTAGCTTTCTATTTTGTCACCTATGAGGTGAATTTTTCAGTCATACAGAGGAGATACTCTCTGCTCTACTCTGTATACCAGTGATTTCATAGTGTCTCTGGGATTTAAAATAAAAATTAGTTTCATGGACCAACTGTTGCCTAACATTTATGACTCAGGCAGATCATTAGACCAATTGCATACCAGGCATGGAGATTTCTAACAAGAACTCACAATTTAGTGAATTGGTGATTGTTGGGAGTGCCTCTATATTTTAGAGAAAAAAAGATGTACTGGATAATTAACCCGTAGTTGACAAATTAGTGTTAGTTTCCAAATGACTAACAAGGAATGTTTAAAACAGGTTGTTTCTTCTGTGTTAATAAATCCTAAAAGGTAATTCCTGCTTCCTTTTCTCTTTCCAGAGACAGCCAATGAGTGTAGTGGATCAGGTAAATCATCATCTGTGTGTACATCTGTGTGTCTGTGTGCACACATGCACATGCTCATTTGTTTGTTGTGAGGCATCTGTGTGTGCATGTATAATGTTGCCATAGATAATCTTATATATACCAGTTGTGCCAATAATTAGCATTGTTGCAGTATTTCTTAGCTGCTGGTGACACATGAGCTTTGTCCAGTGATAGTTCTGGCTTTGCTATAGAATATCAGATCTAAGTTGCCAAATTAAAATGAGAGACTAATTGTTTAGACATCTCGGACTGAAAATACTTTCAGCCTAATATTTGTATCAGACAAATTTCAACTTGATTCTCTGTTGTTCAAATACAGTTCGGTAATGGAATCAATTTAGGTTTTCAATCTGAATATATATTGTATCTTACTTTGAGGATATTTATATGTCTGTCAATTTTTTATCTCCCCCAATTCCCACATCTTCATATTTCTAGTGTCTATATATGTCTTTATTTTTTTAAAAGTATGTGCTGTATGTTCAATTAGAGACTGTGAATCACTTTTGGTTCCACTTATATATCTCACATAGTAAATTCTAATATTATGGGGGTTGGAGAGATGGCTCAGCGGTTAAGAGCACCGTCTGCTCTTCCAGAGGTCCCGGGTTCGATTCCCAGCACCCACGTGGCAGCTAACAACTGTCTGTAGTTTCAGTTCCAGGCAAACACCAAGGCTAATAAATAAATAAATAAAGTTTAAAAAAAATTCTAATATTATAAATAATATGTAAAAAAGTGATCAATTTTTTTATGGATATGATTATGAATAAATTGTTTCCCAAGATTTTAAATATTGAAGCAATTAATCATTTTTATAATGATTTGTCAATATGCTTCAAATTATCTTCATCATATTATTTCTCCAATTGCTTTCACTGCTCAAAGTAAAAGCAAATTAAAGGCAATGATTTGTTTTAAAGTGCGATGAATATATTGGTTTCAACCTTCCATATATTTTTTTAAAAAGTGTGAAAATTATACATGCAGATTTTTTTATTTACAAGTTTTATATAATGATTTAGTCCCTATTGGTGCCTAGCTGTATGTAATTTAGAAAAACTGGTTTTTTTTTCTCTTTCTGCACCAAGGAACTGGCCCAGCTCTTTGTTAAGGTAAGTTGGTTTGAATATTTAATTTTATTTCATATATATTTACATATAGTATTTGTTTTATTATTTATGTAAGTGTTCACAAAAAATTGAAATCTCTTTAATTTCATTCCTGGCCCCATAAAATGTAAATTTCACGTACACAGAAAGTTTTGTGTACATTAGCATAGAAATTACTAAATTTCTAAGTAAAATTCTACAATAGGTGGCTATTGTTTCAATATTTCCAAAAAAAAAAAAAGCACTGTTTTGTACCCAACAAGTTTCTTCGAAGGCCCTGAGCTTATTTTTAGAGAATTAATTTCTACATATGAGATATTTGGGGTCACTTCTATTGACCCTGGATAAAAGACCTTTCTGTGGACATCAAAATTAGCAAAACTATTTTTTGTAGTTAAAGTATTAATGAGTTCTAATTAAACACTAATAAGATTCATTATTTTCTTTTGTGCTCTGGTAATTGGATCTATATGAATAACATTGGGCCTTAGGATTAAATTTTGAACAGTGAACTTAGGAAGTGAGTATGCTATTCAACTCTTCAAGGACTCAAACAACAACAGATCACATTTGCTATGTTGCTTTTTTATTTTTTTTTATTTTTTTGTCTTTCCCTGCAGGCCTTTCCACAGTTCTTCCAGTCTGATGTTTATCCTGTTTGGGCTTATCTTCCACAAAACCCACAGTACATTACTCCTGAAGTTGCTCTTAACACCTTCGAGCATATTGTCCCCAAGAACACTGAAGAAACAAAAATGTGGTGGTAAGTTTATGAAAATTACTGAATGTTGATGCTCTACGAAAGGAAGCAAAAAATCTTAAAAAACATCAATAAGAAATATTTAAATGAAAATGATCAGTCAGATACTTCCTGGTATTTAATACTCAAAACCACTTCTCAATAACATGCAGAGCAGAATTCTCCATTCTATAAGTGGAAGCCATTTTAATGATAGAAGTAGAAAGATGCTGACACACAGTAAATATTCTTCTTCAGTTTTCAGCAATCTCTAAGCACTTTCCTTCTGTGTATACTATGATCAATAGGGAAATGCTATGTGTGTAAAAGACCACATATCTAAACACACATCATCTTGAGCCAAACTCTTGGCTTTTTCCTCATTTGAAATACTAAGGCAATGATTTTTTCTTCTAATCCTTAAGGTGATAGATTTCAGTAATCATTGTAAAGCATAGTACTGTGAAAACAGGGATTTAATAAATAACCACCATCTTTTCCTCAATAAAATTTTACTACTGAATAAATTCATCCACTGATGTGAATGATTTTTGTTTTTTTCAGAGACATTAAATTAACTCTCAGGAACTCCACAATTAGAACACTTGGTGAGTTTATAGGCTGTATGTCTAATGCTAGCCATACTTCCCTTTGAAATCTGAGTTTTCATAATTATATATTTAAATGCCATTAGTATTTAAAATGTATTTAATAGCAAATATTGTTTCTTCTAGTAAAGTTACAATAATAGAAGAGTCTATGCAAGTATGTATGGATGCTACTACTTCTTCATGGAGTAGTGCCTCATGTGTATGTGTGTGTATGTGTTTGTGTGTGTGTATGTGTGTGTGTGTATGGTGTGAGATGTTCATTGCATTTTCTCTCACAATACACAATATCACATTAATGAAAACATTCCTCTTCTAACTCATGTGACAACCTTTTCTTGTGTTTGCCTGGTGCCAGCTTAGAAAAAAATATCTTTCAATCAAATCAAAATATACCAGGAATAATGTGTGTGTGTATGTGTGTGTGTGTGTGTGTGTGTGTGTGTGTGTGACTAGTAGAGAAATAAAAAAATAACCCTATGAGCTAGTTTGATGTAAAAACAAAATGAGTAGCAACATATATTAAATCATACCAGTTTCTCTCCCCCCAATGTTACATAATACAGCTAACCATATGTTTCTACCTCTACTTACAGATGTGACTGGAAACTCATCCTCTTCACTTCTCTTCATTCATCATATGGAAACATCATCTTACTTGAAGGCTTAAATGCTGTTTTAGAATAGGAAACCACCAGACAGAGGGCAATCAATCATTTTTGAATTGTCTACTACACATTGGATAGCATAGCATCCTTCCTTAACCTAACATTTTCTAGACATATTCTGCCTATATTCCAGTTGCATTATGCCAGTAGGAAAAAACACCTAAGCAGGGAGAATCAAAGTCGTTAACTATCTTTCAATAATGGAAATTTTGTTTAAAAGTCTTTGAATTGATACCTTTGTAAATGCTACCATTTGGAATAATTGTGTGCAGTGACTGAGATTTTTTTCTCTTCTTTTCAATAAATTACATTTTAAGGCACAAATCATGTTTTTTTGTCATTACTGGATATTTATAAAGCTTTGTGGAGTGTTTGTGTGTGTTAAACTGTGTTTGAGCTAAATTTATGGCATTTTAATGAATTTTTAGATATCTTTACTTCTAGCTGGTGCTGAAAGTCTTAAAGATACTTGTAAGCTATGTTCAGCATCTTTAATTTAAAGTTGCTTTTTTCATAAAATATCTACCATCTGATATATAGAATTATGCATTAGTATGTGAGTGGTGGGGCATGGGCAATTTGAACCAGTTTATGCTTTCCTTTGCCTTCTGAATACATTTGAAACAAACTCACAATCATATGTGAGAAACTGAAAATGAACCCAACAATAGTAAACATGTCAATTTAATACACTATCATTAATAGAGCAGCTTTTTTTCTGAAATCTAAACTGTAGTGCAAAATTACAATAAATCTGTCCATGAGACTGTTGAGGGGAAGTGAGGTCTTTTAATTGTGAAATAAAATTAATTACTTCTCTTTCCTTACTTTTTAAATCAGCTCAAAGAAGAAGAACTTACAAGATTGCGGTATATAAGAATATATATATATATATATATATATATATATATATATATATATATCGCGGAATAAACCCGCCACTAATTGATATGTTTTAAATAAGATTTATTTTGTTAGAATCACGAGCAAAAGAACGTTTTAGCAACACGCCCAGCCACTGCCGTATGGAGCCGCTGCGTGCTGGGCCGGAAGGACCGCCTCTTTTAATGCCGCTGAGCGCGCGCTGGGTTAGAAGCAACCATACAGTCTGGGATTCCCGCTACATCTCTCTATTTTGTCTAAATAGGAAGGTTTTAAACTAGGTATAAAGCTACATATTATAGGGATTACTATAAGACAGTGTGTGGGAAAGAGGAAGGAACTAACATAAGTGAGGTCAAACTATTGTTAGCAAACAACTATAAAGTGTAATTTAATATCTAAAATGTTGATACAAAAAAAATGTATAGGGATTGTTTTAAGGCTGTTTATCTTAAATAATAGAGTTTTAAGACTTGAGTGTTTTTGTTGGAATGTGAAGTAGTAACAACTTTAACTATCTAATTTTTAACACCGTCAAGACCTGAGAAGGAAAATATATACTTAAAGTTGGAAGCATGAAGTAACTTTTAGAATATAGGAGAAGACAACGACAGTTAACTATTTGGACAGTTATTTATTACTTTTTTGTGTAACAGGAGCATCTATCTTTGTGGCTATTGGCCTATGATATTTGACAAGTCTCTATAGAAGCAGGGTATTTTTGGTAGGACTGTCTTATTTTGGCTAGGCAGGCTTTGGCAGTTTTTATTTTTTATCTTGTAGGTCTATTTTGGACAGTGAGCACGCTGACAGCAGAGGGTGCAAGTGCAGTCTTTTGTCCCTCAGACCATTATTTGTCAAACTAAACAACCTCTTTGTAAGATGTCTGTGATGTTCAACACCACCTTGAGCAAGAAATGGTGATATTAGGAGTTGTCATGTCTCTTAAGGCCAAATTTGAAATAATGAAATCTTGAATGTCATATTTTTTTGGTCTATGAAGTGGTTGAAGACACTTATCTATTTGGTATATTTTGACATGTTTTTGAAAAGCCTGAGTATCTTGACTGTTAGGTGATAAATCTCAGTAACCATAATTTGTAATCTCAATCAACTAAGAAAGTGAGGCTAACATTGTAAAAATAGGCATTTTAAAATGAGTGTATAGCTCTTTTAAATAATTTTAAGTATAACAATCTTAGAAAAATTGACTAAAATATATGTTTTTTATCAAGTGGCAACAATATCTTAACTATATATTATTATATATAAAAATATATCTAAACAGATTTATATAAAACAACTTGTGTGTATGGTACAACAAATGTTATGACTATTATAAATAATTAGAGGTAGAAATTGTATTATGGAAATGACAATACACTTAATACACATCAATGTGTAAAATATTTTAGACAGAGGTAGACACGTGCAAAATAGGGCAATTATATATTTAACTTTGCATTAATACATATTATCTTAATCAGACGTATAAATTAATTTCTCATTTATGTCAATATACAAACATTTGTACCATGTTTAACTTTGTATCAATATACATATTATCTAAATCAAACATTTAGATTGATTTTTCATTTGTATCAATATACAAACATTTGTACCATGTCAATTCATTTTTTATTTATCTTTTGGTTAATAGTTCTTTGCAAGTATAGTGATCTCCTATCTGTTTTCTTTTCCATCTCTCTCTATGTATGTTTTGTTTATAATTTTTTATATGACTTGGTTTATTATAATTGAAGTAAATAATGTTTTGATTTTTTATTTTAGCTTTAGTAATGGCTTGACTTATTTAATTTTTTTTATTAGGGTGTAGGTAGTTAGTATTAAGTGTATATTGAATTTATTTGTTTAAGGGTGTATTTTTGATTTTTGATGGCATGATTAATTTTTTATATGTCATATTAGCATTATTGAAGGCCAAAGAGAGTATTAATTGTTTTTTAACTGTTGAATTTGATATTGTTTTATGTATAGCTTGAGTTAACTTTTGTAAAAAGTCTGTATAAGGCTTTATTGGACTTTGTTTAATTTGGGTATATGACTTAAGTCTTTGTTTTGGGTCTAAAACTTTTTTTTAAGCATTTAAGGCGGCATTATGATATAGCAACAGAGTATGGTCATCATAAGTAGCCTGAACTGATAAATCAGTAAACGGGCCTTTTTTAAGGATTTGGTCTTTGGAGATGATAACATTTTTAGTTTTATTTTGAGATTTTAAGGCCTTAGCTTTTTTTTAAAACTAATTTTTTTATTGGAAGTTTTGGCTATTGTTTAACATTGTGTTTGTTAAATTTTTTTAGTCATTAGGAATTATTTGATGTTGTGTTGACTATGAGTTTAAGGATTGTCTTATAAAAGGTGAGTGTATATTATAGTTTATTATGGCTTTTTTTATTGTCTTTAAATTTTTTAAGGGTATAGGTTTATAATTGTATGTTATATTGTTAGAAGTTTTTTTATGTGGTTGTGGTTTTTTGGCCTTTGTTATAACTGGGAACAGAGCTGGAGGGACGGGGGGTAGTTTTTTTATGGTAACTATTTTAGGTAAAGAACTTTTTTTGTAATAGCACTGTTTAAGAGGGGGCTTGGGGTTATTTTGAGTAGGTGTCGCCTTAAAATTTTTTTAAAAAATTTTTAAATGAGCTTTATAATTTTGTAGTCTAGTGGTAATGGTCTTTTTTAGTGTTTTAAAGTCTTTTATAAATGATTTTTTTTAAATAATTTTATAGAATGGAACATTTTTTTAGATTTTATATTTATTTTGTTTTTTATTTTTTGTTTAAATTTTTTAGAGTTTTTATTTATTATCTTAAAATGTTTATTTATTGTTTTAAATTTTATATCTAATGTCTTAAAATTTTTATTAACTTGAGCCTTGTATTTTTTTTTAACAAAATTTTTATTTATTGTTTTAAATTTTTTATTTAATCTTTGAAAATTTTTATTAATGTGAGCTCTAAATTTTTTTGTGATTAAAGTAGACCTCTCTTCCATGGAAACAATTAGTTTTTGGAATGTTTTAATATGTTTATTTATGTCAGACAGCTTAGTTTTATATTTTTTAAGCTGAAATCTTTTAAAATAATTAGGTAAGAAATATATTATCACAAAGAAAAGCAAAAGGATTTTTGGATGGAGATAACCTCTAAATGTGTAATCTTGGAAATAATCTTTTATCACCATTGTGAAAAAGTGAGTAAAATTGTGAACATTTATCTGATCAGACATTTTAGAGGAAAGAAAAAAATTTTTGCCTTATTTAGATGTAATGAGGACTTATGGTCAGCAGGTGTCGTAGTGTAGCAGCAATGGTGCTTGAACCGGGGTGGTGAGTAAGCCCAGAGGTTTTTTATCAAATGCCTCTACAAATCTTATTAGGCGTGCACCCTCAGAACTGGGTCTCAGTAGCTCTTTTGTACGCAGATTTTTTTTTTTGGCTGTTGTGTCGAACACTGTGCACGTAAATGGGATCTGAAGTATGTAGCGGGCACAGAATCTGGTGGGGCTTCGCCGCGCGCGCGGGCGCGGAATTTAGGGGGTTTGGGGAATTTGCCCCACGTTAAGGCGCCAAATATCGCGGAATAAACCCGCCACTAATTGATATGTTTTAAATAAGATTTATTTTGTTAGAATCACGAGCAAAAGAACGTTTTAGCAACACACCCAGCCACTGCCGTACGGAGCCGCCGCACGCTGGGGCCGGAAGGACCGCCTCTCCTTACGCCGCCGCGTGCTGGGCCGGAAGGACCGCCTCTTCTTATGCCGCTGTGTGCACGCTGGGTTAGAAACAACCTTACAGTCTGGGATTCCCGCTACATATATATATATATATATATATATATATTCAATACCAGAAACTTAAAAAAAAAAACACTTAAAATATGCATCACCTGCATTAAGTATTTATCATTGCCTCATTAAACTTTTCATGATCATTCTTTATCCTCCAGGAACATCAGAAAGCAGAATCACATGATCATTTGACTCATTACCATTTCTCTTTTCAGTCATAAGCACTCACTGTTGTTTACCTAGAAATGCAGTACAATTTTAACAAAACATTCAGGGAAAATCCAAGAAACCTTTCTCTCAGGGTCAGAGAGAGGCTCTACTACCAGTCCTACCTTGTTCTGCCTTATTCTACATTGATCTTCTCCCCTGTTCTATATCCTTCTACCACAAGTTTCCACTGTAAACAGTTTTTATACACAATCCACAATTTTTTGGCCAAAGGAAGGTCGGAAGGCTTGAATACTTTCAGGGTCATGAAATCCAATAAGAGTTTACACAGGCAGTGACTGTCAGGCTTTCTGTATGGCTCAAGAAAGGAGTGTCCTATTCTCAACGAACTCAGGAAACAGGGTCAAATGAGAGGAAGCCAGACATTAAATCAAGTAGGGAAATCTAAGAAGAGAAAAAGGGAGAGTTGGGTGTTAATACTATGAGAAGTTCTTGGGAAATGAATCCCAAGGTAGTAACAGAAGGGAAGGCTACAATTACACAGATTCCCTGCAGAAAACAGCTAATATTGTCAGAGGCAATAGAACCAAAATGTCTTGCATTTTACTTTATCTCCACCAAAACCCTTGGTTCTAATGGGTCAGTCTAGTCATGACTGCTGTGTTTCCACTACATATTTCTTGGCTTGAGGCATAATATAACTATAGGAGACTTAATTTCTAATGTACTTTTTTTATTTCTTTATACATCAGAGAGAATAAGTCAGTCTTTTTTAGCCCTTAAAACTATAAACTGCCTTTGAGAAGCCTGAGAATTAAACAGAATTGGTTTATATGCTGCCTAGATTTTGTGATGGCAAAACATTATACAATATCATATGTCACCTGACACTAAAGAAATTGAATCTTGACAGTAGATCCTGTCAGCATTCTATAACCATTAGCAGTTTAGTGCCTATAGCCTGACTAATCATTTCAACAGATTACCTCACTCTATGTCCCCTTACCCAATCATAGAAGGCCAAGACATAAAGGCCCCTGCTTATGACTATTTTTTTTATAAACCATTTATAATTGGGGCTCAGGCTTGCTCCTTCATTTTCAATAATTGGAGTGCTGAATGAGGCCTTTGTCTAGGTTCAAATAAAAGAAACTTTTGTTTTTGCATTCAGAAGTAGGCTCCATGTGTGTCTTGTTGGAGTCTTATGACTTGGGCACAACAGTAGTAATGGGCTAAAGCATAGATCTCAGGCTCCATAAGATGATGAGAAATTTCTTTCTCTAGGTCAATACCACATAGTTTATAGATGGAGATCAAACTTTAAACTGGGAAATATGATCCTAATTGCAGAATCCTTCCTAAACAACCTTACTTTTTTTTGCATTCAAAGTACATAAACATACAATTGATTCTTATTTGAGATCTGAGGATGGAGAGTCTTGTGAATCTTTCTAATAATAGTTTTAGCTAGAATATACTCACCATTCACAGATATTACAGTAATAAATAATATTCTCTTGTTGCTGCCATTAAATGCTTTGTAGTGAAATAATAAGACTTACATATCATAACTTTTAGTCTGTTTCTTATGCAATGCTTATCATAATAAAAGTAAAAAATAAACACTTTTGTGTATTTTTAAGCTATTTAATACCATATCTTTTGACATAGTAAATTTGGCTTGTCTTACTGAATCTTGTTCTGTCATGTTTGGCTACTTGGCTGTTGTCTTCTAGAGACCTTCTCTGAAGAAGAAACAGAGAAATGAATCAAGTTAAGTGTTGAGGTCTTTGATCCACTGCAATTTGAGTTTTGTACAGGATGATATATTTGGATCTATTTGCATTTTTCTACATGCTACTATCCAGTTATTCCAACACCATTTGTTGAAGATACTATCTTTTTCCCATTAAATATTCTTGGCCTCTTTGTTCAAAATCAGATGTTCATAGGTATGTGGGTTAATGTCAAGGTCTTCAATTGGATTCTATTTATCCAAAAGTCTGCTTTTATGCCACTATCAAGCTCAGCAGAAGAACTACAGATGGCTGAAAGGCACATGAAAAAGTGGTCAACATCTTTAGCCATCAGAGAAATTCAATTCAAAACAAATTTGAGATACCACCTTACACCTGTCAGAATGGCCAAGATTAAAAACACAGATGACAATCTATGCTGGAGAGAATGTAGAGCGAGGAGAAGACTTCTCCATTGTTGGTGGGAGTGTAAACTTGTTCAGCCACTCTGGGATGTAGTGTGGCAGTTTTTTAGAAAACTGGGAAATAATCTCCCCAAGGATCCACCAATACCACCAATATCCTAAAGATGCACATTCACATCCCAAAAGCATTAGTTCAGCTATGCTCACAGCAGCATTATTTGTAATAGCAAGAACCTGAAAACAACCTAGATAGCCCTCAGATGAGGAATGGATTAACAAACTGTGGTACATCTACACAATGGAGTACTACTAAGGAGTAAGAGAAAAAAATGATATCCTAAATTTCACAGGCAAATGGATAGATTTGGAGAATATCCTCCTGAGCAAGGTATCACAAGCCAAGAAATTGAAACAGGAAATGTTCTCACTCATTAGTGGACTTAAAAAGAAAAAAAAAGATGTTATTGTATACAAGAGCTCAAGGTTAGAACATAGTTAAATGACTCAGATCTTGTTTTGCTTGAGAGTCTGGTCACAGGGAGTTTAATTATGCTCCAGTAACTAAATGAGAAGCATGAATGGGCTGTTTTTTTTTTTTTTTTTTTTTTTTTTTTTTTTTGTAAATTGGGAGATCATAAGAGTGGGTATATGAAACTGAGAGAATTGATAACTGAGTTTGATGGGATACAAGAGAGTGTGACTGGAAGTGGTGGGAAGGGGAAAGGAGCTTCAACAATGATGTACATGGATAAAAAATATTACTTTTTTCATAGAATAACAACAACAAAAACAACAAAAAAGACAGACAAACCTTTTTTGATTAGACAGAAAATGTGAAGTGATGTGGAATGTCTTTATATATGCTGAGGCCATCATTGGTTAATAAAGGGAATGTTTTGGCCCATGGCACAGCATCTTAGAGGCAGGCAGGAAATCTGAGCATAGATAAAGGGGAAGAAGAGATACAGACAGAGAAACTGTGAGCTGACATTTAAGGAAGCAAAATGTAAAGAATCACAGGTAAGCCATGAGCCATGTGGCAATACACAGATTGATGAAAGGGGATTAAGTTGAAAGAACTAGCAAGTAATAAGCCTGAGCCATAAGCCGAAAAGTTTGTAATTAATATAAGCCTTTGTGTAACTATTTGGGGCAAAGTGGCTGTGGGACTGCTGGTTGGGACCTCAGGCTGTATAGGCTGGAAACTTCTAGCTATACCCCTCCATAGGGAATAGGCTCAAAATAGCCAATCCATGCACCAGGTTTTACTACTAGAGGCCCCACAAACCGTCCAAGCCACACAACTGTCATGCACACTCACAGGGTCCAGTTAAGTTCCACAGAGTTTTCCCAGCCTTCAGTTTAGAGTCAGTGAGATCCCCAGTAGGTCAGGTCAACTGACTCTGAGGGTTTTCCCATCACAATTTTGTCCCCCTTGCTCATATAACACCTCCTCCCTCTCTTTTACTGCATGAGGAGCTCAGCCCAGTGGCCAGCCATGGATTTCTGCATCTGCTGCTATCATTGAACTCATTTCTTAGTTTAAGAGCATTGATTAGACTCACTGAGTTATTCCAACCTAATAGTCATATAGTATGCAAATACACAATCTATGTAGCTTAATATTTCTATTTCTCAATTTTCCTCAAAATAGAGTAGTATTATAGTACTGGAATTATGATGATAACTGCCACTCCTGCCTTAAATTTTATCCTTCAATTTTTTTCTATTCAAACATATTGTAAGACTTATGAGTCTTTCTATGTATATAGTAAGCATATGATGATCCCATTTAAACCTCCAAATTAGTTAGAGTCTTTTTCTTGCCCTAAACTTGTTTACTTATAACTTAGAAGAAAATTTATTAAATCTAGAGTTTGAACTACAAAATAAAATGTAAATAGGTCTTTGATCTCTTGAACAGATCTATGGGTATGTATCTCAAATCTCTCTATTACCTTGTGATGTCAACTGCATTTTCATTTTCTTACCTGTGACATCAAAATTTTACTCCTCACCTCCATTGTAGTAGATGAGTTTCTAACATATCTGACTGTATTTTTCTAATCTCATAGTGATAACTGTCATAATACATATATGAGCAAGTGGGTCAAATCTACATCAACATGATGTTACCCCCTGTATATCTTCAGTAATTCAGTTTAAAATAAAGTGAAAATCTGACACTTTAATTAGATAGGATCTGGGTAACATTGCTATACACTATTAACAGTGAATAAAAAGGATTAATTAATAATTACTGCTAAATCCAATGCATATGTCATAGTAAATTCTTGGTCATTTAATTATATAGGAAGACTGAGAAACAAGAAAATTGGGAGAGATTTCCGCTGAAAAGTTGTATTTGTCTATGGCTGTTTAAGATATTCCTTAAATACTGAAGTGTCATGTCAAAAGGGCATGAGGTTTTTGTCTACTGCAGTAAGTTTTAGATATTACCTAAAACATAATAAGACCTGTCAAATGGACAGTTGTCACTTGGGTGTTGTACAAAATTTCTGTATCAGCTGAGTGTTTAGTCCAAATGAATCTGTCGTGCCCATTGCGTGGCCTAGCCTGAGGTTCGGACTCACAGCCCCACTTGGTCCCAAATAATCACATAGAGGCTTATGTTAATCACATGTTGTTTAGCCTATGGCTCAGGCTTATTGCTAGCTATGTCTCACATCTGAACTGAACCCATTTCTATTAATCAGTCTTGTCATGTGGCTCGTGGCTTACCTGTACTCCACTTCATATTACTTCTTGGGAGGGTGGATTGAGACACTGTGACTCTGCCCTCCTTCCCCTGTATCTATGCTTGGATTTCCCTCCTGTGTCTAAACTGTCCTGCCATAGGCCAAAACAATTCCTTTATTATCCAGTAGTATTCCTAGCATATACAAATACATTCCCCATCACTCAGGGTCAGACTCATATATAGAGAGAGTACTGTGTGTCAGCTAAATTTGTTCAAGTTTGAATGAGATTGGCAGGTGAGTTATCGTAAATCACGGGTGATATGGCTGAATAGTCCAAATAAAGAGAAGTATATTTAAGGGTAGTGATGGCACACACCCCTAATCACAGCACTCAGGAGGCAGAAGCAGGTAGATTTCTGTGAGTTTGAGGCCAGCATGGTGCACAGAGTGAGTTCCAGGACAAACACGGTTGCTACACAGAGAAACCTGGTCTCAAAAAACAAAGAAAGGAATAGACAGACAGATAATAGATAGATAGATAGATAGATAGATAGATAGATAGATAGATAGAAAGATAGATGGATGATAGAATAACAGAAGCATATTTAAACAATAAGGATAGCCAAAATTATCAAATATTGCAGAACACTGAATAAATGAAAGAGCAAGACAACAATTGTTGAAACTCTTCAAAAACAGTCTTTTTGTAATGAGGAAAAATGTACCTGGAGTGGATTTAAAATTTAAAAGGCTCTCTAGAGTGAATCAAAGAGTGGAAAGAATTTAGAGATTACAATAAAGAGATTTTCTTTTAAGATAGACACTTTGGTGTATATAAGGCTTTCATTACAATTATAGTATAATAAGTCAAGGGAAACAGTGAAGACAGAAGAAATATTAATTATTAAATATTAGTCATTGCATAAATTCAGAGATGTAATACATAATGAAAAGCATATAAATAACACAAGTACTGTATAAATGAGAAAAGTTGCTATAGAAAAAGAAAGTCACCACAAAGCAACAGTCACTACATAGCCAGAAATAATTGTGATCAGAACATCCCCTGCAGCTTACTTCACTGGGCAACTGCAGCTAATATAATTCTGGTTGTGGTAGAATACTGATATGCTAGTGTAAAGGCATTGAAAGAGCAGAGCCACAGTGAGATTCTACCATGTTCTCGGTGGTTCATTAAGAATGTAATGCACTATCAAAACTTTAGTGAGATACTTTCCAAGATATTGTAGATGTAGAAATTGTAGTTATGAGAAAATAAACATCTCTCAGAGCACAGCTTAACTACTGTGTGACAGAAGTGTGCCATAGATTTTACATTTAGCTTTCCAAAATGATGACAAAATTTGCTACCCAGTACAAGATTTATTTGAGTGAAAGTCACAGGTACATTAATTGCATAAGAAAGCAAGTATGAACAAAGATTTCCAAAAATAAATAGGATAAGACACCAATCTAATTTTTTATCTGCACCTTGATTTTTGTTTAGTCATAATTTTAAAACACCACATTTGATTTCAGAATGCTTTTCTACATTTATCACTGATACATCTATTTTAATTTTCTTTTTTATATTTTTAAATTTAGTTTTGCTTTACCTTTTTTGCTTTTAGACAAAGTGATACCAGTTAGCCCAGTCCACCTAGAACTCATTACATAAGTCAGCCTACTCAGACTGTTGGCTGTCAAGCTTGGTTTTCAAATTAAAGCAATAATGGCATACTTCCCCCCATCATTTAGTTATATAATAAATTTAATTCATAATGAGCTTACATCAAAACTGAATAATATTTAGAAAGTTTGAATAATTGCAATAAAGACATGACAATTTAAATATGCCTAAAGGATTATTTATTGAAATGACTGGAAAGGAAATAGGTTCTCAAAGAAATAATGGTAAATCCAATTAAACAAACTATTTTGTATACATTATTGACATGCATTTTCAATTCAATATTGAGCTTATGATATTATATGACATGCAGTTGGATAGCATAAAGAGTTCATGAGTCAAATTCAAATGAAATGAATATCATATAATACATAGAATAAATATAAGAATAAAATTTCTTTTTTTTCATGTAAATTCAGAAATATATCATGTTTTGTAGATGATCCAAAGATGAAAAGGT
Source organism: Sigmodon hispidus (assembly GCA_004025045.1). NCBI lineage: Eukaryota > Metazoa > Chordata > Mammalia > Rodentia > Cricetidae > Sigmodon > Sigmodon hispidus. The sequence continues at coordinate 119,407 of PVIH01003440.1, forward strand.
TGTTGCATTTCCAGTCTCAGTCAATTCTGTGAAAGGAAAAAAATTAGAATCAGTTTTGTTTTGTTAAATCAAAGGCTCTCAACCTTCCTAATGCTGTGATCCTTTAATATGGTTCCTCATGTTGTGGTGACCACAACCATAAAATTATTTCATTGCTATTTTATAACTGTAATTTTGCTACTGTTATAAATCATAATGTAAATATCTGATATGTGGGATATCTAATATATGAGTCTAATAAAAGGCCCTTCAACTCATGATGGGATCATGACCCACATGTTGAGAATCATGGTTTTAAATTCATTTACCTTTCACCATTTGTAGTCCACAAAAAAAGCAGTTGTTTTACAGTAGTACTCTGTGTTCTTTTTCTTAGTGGCATATAAATGCTATTCAATGGCATATATGCTCACTAGAAATTGTTACAAAATGTCTAGTCTTCAGTCCTAAACAGTTTTATAGTTTAGAATCTCAAAGCTATATTATCTGCCCTACTGAATTTTTTAATGCCTGGATAGGTTAATTTGCTTTTCAATCATGAATTACAAAAAGATTAAATGAAGTAAACATAAATTTTATAAAACACAAGGTATGCATTAAAATTAAATTGGTCTGTAATATATTCTACAATGTATTCACATTAAATATAAGAAAACTTCATTTCTGAATTTCTTATAACGATATAATATGTAAAATGAAAGCTTTTGGAATGAGACAGATTTATATCAATGGCAAGCATATAAAAGTAAAATGTCCTTGAAATTTAAGCTATACCTAGAGTCATGTTAGTAAGAAGCTGTCAACCAGTGAGAATGCAGTGGTAAGTAAATTAATACTTTGATGAAATTTGCTACTTAGATGTGTTTACATAGGAGAAAGGGGTATAAAAGATGCCAACTACAAAATAGTCATTTCAACCTAATCTTCAATTTTCAGAAACTCACCAAAAATGAGAAGGAGATATTAACTTGAATATCCTCTTAGACCTTAAATGCAAACAAATACACGTAAGTAAGTATACATTTTCCCTCAGTGTGACACCTGTTTTATGTAAAAATTGAAGCATCTCAATATTTGGACCTTATGTTCATATATTCTAAAGAAAAATAAACTGCAATATGTGGGTAATATTGCAAAAAATTTAGAATTCTATTGAAAGAAAATTTGTTATTCAGATCTAATAAATTGTCAAGTTTATCTGTGGTTTGGTGACCTCAGAATTCCCAGTCAATCAGTTAAATTAGAAATTTTGTAATTGCTTGATTCCAACAAGCTATTACTCTTGTCTTGACAACCATAACAGTTAACATCAGAATCTGAAAGGTACTAGGCACTGAGACTAGGTTGAATTTAAGAGCTTTATGAGTCTATTTTATAGCTCACATTGAGGATCACTGATTTAATAAAGCATTTTATATCTGTTCCCCCATTCTAGAGCTCTTGTTTTCCTCTCTTGCTTTAACAATATGCACATTTTGAGACAAATTTAAAAGGAAGTAAACTGAGACTTACAGTGACCTGGTGAAATTGTTGATTGTCAGGGAACTGGTTGGTGGAGTTAAGCAGAGTGTCTAGGTACTGCAGAAGGGCTTGAGCTGACATATCTTTTTGAAGAAAGGGTGCTACTTGCTGGAGAAGGTACAGAACTTTAGACTGAGGAAGCGATAGATGGGCCTGAGAAGAAACCATGGGAGTCTGAGGAAAAGCCTGCAGGACTTGAGCCAGAAGCTGGACCTGAGACAGAGGAATGTGCTGATTTGGTTGATTTGGCTGATTTGGCTGATTTGGCTGATTTACAAGATTAGCACGACTGAGGACTTGAGGGTTAAGGAAGCGGAGCACAGTTTCAGAGTTAAGATAGGGAATGGCTTCGCTCTTGGGAAGAATGGTGGCTTTAGCTTTAAGGAGGGCTTCCAGTTCAGGAGAAATGACAGGCCCTAGAGAAGGCACCAGAGAGGGCTGAGCAATAGGCTGGGCATTTTGTGCAAAAGGAGTGCAAGAGATGGGCTGATCATAAGGAAAAGCCTGAGGCTGTGACTGGCCGAAGGGGATAGCTTTGCTCTGGAGCACATCCTAGAAAAAAAAAGAAAGCCTTTCAGTCCACAATTTAGCACTATCATTTTTCTTAATAAAATTATAATCTTTCAGCTAATGATAATTGTGCCGAGGAGAGAATTTGCTTAAGAAATTATCGTGTTTTATTTGCTTAAGAAACCATCTTGATTTAGCTGGATATGGTGTTTAATGCCTCTAAATCTAAGGGTTGAGACAAGAAGATTGTTCTGGATTTGCAACTAAGCTCAGCTAAATGATGCCTTCTAGGCAAGCCTAGGGTACAGGTAAAAAGTGATCTCTACTTTTTTTGAAAGACAGACAAAACAACAAGACATTCTCTTGGGTTACATTAAGAAAATATGTAAAGTATTCACAAGAGATTTCATACTAACCTAGTCAACTCATAGATGAATTATGGTGCAAATGAAATTGATGTTCAGGATTTTTAAGAATCTTTTCACTTTTGTCCCAAGCTATTCCTCTATATCTGTAGTTATGTATTCTTAGGTATGAGAGAGAATTGATTTTTCAAGCTTTGTAAATTAATAATAGAAAAAAATGATTTTTATAATTTAAAGCAAATTAATTTAAAAAGGTTTAGTAGGGCAATACTAAAGTTTATTTTATTTGGTTTTAAGTAAAAAAAAAATCAGCCTTAATTTGTGATTAAATTATGTGAGTTACTTAATATCAGTCAACTTCTAAAATGGATTCCTTTACTAAAAATAGTTTTCTTAATCTTTTCGAGAAGTATCGATTTTTAAATTTTTAGTTTTACTTAGAAAATATAATGTAAGCATAAAGCAATTTACTAAAAAAAATTTCCAAAAGAAGAGAACCTGCTGAAATTAAAGTATTATACTGCATTGAATATATGGCCAGACTTAACCATAGAATTGGATGTTATTCAGAGAAACATTGATTTGAAGACAAGCTCTTGTATTTTATATCACAGCTTAAGCAGTGGTTCATCAGGTTCTTCCATATTTCTTATCTTTCAACTAGAAATACTCTTAAGACGAGCTAAACATAAAGTACGAATGTTATCATAAACCAAAATGTGAATTAAAGCCATTGACTTTACTGAAAGCCAATTAACTACAGCCATAGGAAATTTTTAAAAAGTATTTTCTGCTTACAGATGAAGAAAATAAACTACAAAGAGACTAATAAACAAGATTCTTTATCTGGCAGGTGGTTAGTTTAGGATTTCTGCCACATTGTCAATGTTTTCTTTCATCATCATCTGCATTTAGAAAATGAAAAAAATGTAGTTTCTATTGGGAAAATGCTCATGTTAATTATTAAAAACAGATAACACCACTAGTATCTTCAATTGTGATTTAGAAAAACACACTAACATTGAGTGTGCTTTCGGAGCCCTGGGTTATGACCACTCCCTACTACAAATATACAGGGGATGACTATCCTCTGGCATTGCACATCACAAGAACAAGTCATATATTTTTCATGAATATTTACCTTTGCTTGCAGTTGTTGCATTTGCTCCACCATCTGATGCTTCTGTTAGAAATAGAGTTCATGTTAAAAATCTCAACATTCTCTCCTTCAAAGTCAAAGCATGGATATTAAATAAAATTGGTTTACCTCTTCAATGAGTCCAGTTGATTCCTTTAGAAAAATAAAAACAAAATCATTAGGTTTTTCTGAGTAAATAGTATTTTCAATGTATATTAAAAATTAAGGTCATTGGTAGGCTGATTTCATAGGTTACTAATAAAAAAACTGATAAAACTTTTATTTAAACTGTTTAAGGCATTTTGTATAAGCCTATGGTATCTAAGAAAGATGAGTACAGTCAAGAGAGAAAAGTGAATTAATGAGTTAAATATATAAAGAGACATCTAAACAATGATAATTTCCTAACCAACCATGGTTCTTTCTCTGACTAAAATTGATCTTGAAATTCTGTTTGATTCTTAAAACCAAACAAACATAGTTGAAAATACAGTTTAATGTCAATATATTGCAGTAGTAATTCTTAGTTAATTTCCTAATGTATTAGCCTCCTATAGACCATGAGAAATAAATATTTCTCTAAGGCATTTGTAGAATTCTGAAGAGAAAATTATATACTTGTATTCTTCAACAAACAAATGATAACACACACAAATAAAGTAGTTCAAAGTAAAGACACCTATGTGATAGTATCAGGTAGATTTGGGACTACAGTGTATATCACTTAATTTATTTACCTAAATGACAACTTTAGTAATCAAATGCATCCTTCTAAAACAACCATGATGATACACTGTAGAATAAGCATGCTATTTATATTGGCATCTGTCTTTAGTTTGGACTGTAGCTCCTAGCCAATGAGTGATCCACAAAAGGCACATGGTGAATATTAAAAATACAGATCAAATTAGGAAAAATTCTTAGCAGAGTATGATTGTGAGCTTCTCAAATAGAAAGGGATAAAAGAAGCATTGAAAACATTTCAAAAAAAGAAAGCAACTTGCTCAACAATGTATCTCAACAGAGCACATTTCACTGCTCTAAGTCTAGAAGTTATCTCTGAGTGACAATTGCCTTATGTCACTGCTGGAAATCTCTCAGTATGTAAAATATATATACTAATTTATAATTCAACTAAAACTATCATATCATTAAAAATGTAGTTATTTTAGGGTTGGAATTTTTAAAATAAAACTTCTTACCTCAGAGGATATGCTGAGTGATTCCTTTTGTAAAAATAAATAAACAAAAATTATTAGTGGATATATCTGCCTTGTTACTAAGCATGCTTCCTATTTGACTTTTATGTCATCTACCTCTTTTAGAAAATTAAAAAGCAAAATAATAATATGGCCTTTAGAATCTTGAAAACTTATATTTACTATCTCTCTACATTTTGGCAGAATTTTATTGGTACATTCTTACATTAAATGAATGTGAGCATAATTTTTGGTGAGTGACAAAACAGTTACTTTAGTTTCTACTAAATACTTTTTTTTATCATATCTATCCATCTACCACAATTGTTGATTATGTTCCTTCCTCTGTATATCCTTGAATAGACAAAGTAAGACTTGACCTGGACTTCTAAAGAGATGCACACACTTTACCTCCAGAATTAAATATTCAAGCTATATGAATGAATTTCCTTCAATGGAGTCATATTTATTTGATGCATTTCTGTTTCTATTGTCTTGTTTTGTTTCTTATTTGTCTGTTTTGGCTTTTATTAGGAAACGGGTAGAACAATAGTGCAGTAAGCACTTGTTCCCACTTTGAGACCCTACAGAAACTTTGAGACACTACCTGACTCTCCAAGTAGTAATTAAATAAGCAGAACTGACTCTCCATTAACTGTACACTGAGCTGTCACTGCTGTTATTGTGTACAAGGGAATAGACCATCCCCTACATCTTAATTCCTTAGGAAGCTTCTTTACACACCTCGCTTGCGAGAGCAAGTGCCACAAGGCAGGCAAGTATGAAGACCTTCATGGCTGTAGAGTCCTGCAAATTAAAAGATAATGAAGTTTCAAGAGATTAATCAATAAATTAAAGTCAAACCCTGCTCTGGTTCCTAAATTCTCCTATTACTGAACATCAAATTCATCTCAGGTTTTTTCTGTTTTTTTTTTTTGTTGTTGTTGTTGTTGGCTCTCTATTGTTAACTGAAGTATGAATGCCTTAAAAATGCTAAGAATAACTCAAAACTATGGATCCCATTAATGATCCATTTATTTATAACTAATTGGCACTTACATGTGGTCAGGTAGCAAACATAAGAATATGAAGATCTCATCCCTAGGAAGCCTCACTTCTAGAATGAATTGATAGGCAATGTGTATGAACTCTTGTGTTGCTTGTGAGTAATTTCAGCATTAAAAATAAAATTTTAGATATATTTATAAAGTTTTTTTTCCAATATTTAAAAGTAGAAAATTATTCTATTAGTGAAATGATGTTTTTTGGTTTTTCTGATAGATGTCACATATTTCATTATTAACCTTTGTCTGAAGCATCCTCTGTGGGTTTCCATATAATTGAATTGTCCTGGTTTAAAAGAAAGTGTCCTTGTAGATTATGCATATAAGAAGAATCCTACTTTATGCATGCAGTTCTTACATTTTATCCTAACAATTTTATATACTCATTTTAAACAATAACTTTATTACTATCTGGTATGTTATAAGCCACTTTTCTTTCAGCTCATTGTATTATCATGATCACTGTTTCTAAGTCATTTCTGAGCTTTCTAGCATTCTTTTATAAATAGAAGAATTTGTTTTTATTTTCCACATATCTTAAAATTTTTTGAAATAATATGAACTATATCAAGAATTCTAAGACCCTGGACAAGTTTATGGTTATCTTCTTTTTACAAACATGTAATTTGCTGCTTTTAATTGTTGCCTTATTAATAAATAGTTATATTTCTATGACTTAAATATGTAGTTATATTTGAGTACATTTTATTACTAATATAGGTCAGATCTAATAAGATAGCTTATTTCTTGTTTTCATGATGTCAATACTTGTAATTTATACCAAATATTTTTGGTCATTTCCATATGCTTTAGCCTAGTTTTTAAAATAACCTCATCATTTTTTAAATATCCACTTTCATAAAACTGTATTTTAAATAAATATTTTATTTCAATGACTTAGTTTAGCTTTCAATAAATTATAGAAATAATATGTAAAAATTTTGTCTGAAACTCTTACCTTTAGTGGAGGACAAGAGTAAAGGTGAAGCTGGGAAGATGATGGTCTATCTGCTTCTGTGACTGTATATATACTATATTTAATGACATGCTAATTTTGTGGTTTGTAAAACATTCAAGAAGTCCTTTCAATTCCACAAAGTGCACATGAATAGAAAGTACTTTCTTTTTATTGTCTTTCCCAAGAAATTCTAGGGTGCATTGAACAAGGCAGCAATTCAGAATCTGGTGTAGGAAACTCTTTCAGGAAGTGCAGTTGTCTAATATCTTAAAAATAACTGGTTGACCCTCCAGGCTAGTACCCAGTTGCTGTAGACTCAATACTTTTTGAATCCTAGTAGGGGCTTTAACTTGTGGTGTAAGCAATTCTACATAGACATCAGAGATACACAGAGCTTTATTTTAATCTGAGTATTAAAAACTCAATGATAATAAGATAGCCTAGTCCTTTGCCACAAACTCTCCATCACTCACATTTACCTGATGTGGGAAAAAGAAATACTTCAAACTGGTATTTACTACACAAAATGATATATTTTATACAGTAGTAGAAAAAATCAGAAAAGGAATCTGTAAAATTTGTACAGAAAATAAAATTTTAAATCTGTATCAAAAAGCTTGCAAAAAGATCTGAGAATCAGCCTAATTTTTCACTAAAGTATACAAAGCCTCAGGCGTACAGCTAATACCAGTAAACATGTTACCCTTTCTTCCTCCTTCTCTCTTTCCATTTCTTTTTTCTAGTCTTCCTTTTTCTTGAATATAGTCATAGAGATTTATTTATTTAATAAGCAGGCATCTTTTTCTACTTTACTTATAATGAACCATAATAGTAATTACAGGTTATCTTTTAATTAAGGCTATATGTACATTATCCACTAAATACATTATATTTATTATCTTGACTTCTTATACAAAATGATTTGAAATTGTTCTTTATTCTCATCTAACATTTAGGAAATGAAGACAGCTGATGGTCAAGTAACTTGTTCAGTCATGTTATATCTAACAGCAAATTATCATACACACTTCATCTTTGTGTCACAGGTGATTTTATTTGGTCACATGTTAGTCTTGCTGTCCATACTTTAACTCTCCTAAGGTTTTGTTGTGGGAAAAAACCTTCAGTTTTAAATATAGCAATTTTGTTTAAATGTATAGAATTTAATTTGCCTAATAGGCAAATGGTACATATTTGATGAATGTAAAAAGAAGAGTGATATATTATTGAAGTAATTTCCTGGAAACATGAAATAAAATTAAAGTTAAAATAAAGTAGTATTAATTATTACTGTAATCAGAGAGACATTGAATGACTTTAAATAGGGAGATGGTGCTAAGTAACTTACACAATGGAAAGGAAGGAGTCATTAACATGGAAAGTAGGAGAAATGAATGAATAGGCTATGCCTGCATGGTAATTGAAATGTCAGCTCTGACACAAATTAAGATATGAAAACAAGCAGAAATTAGATAGGGAATGGTGACTTACTTTTGAATTTGGAAGGGAAATGATTTGGGGAAAGGAAGGTAACTAACAAGAAGAGGGGAGGCAGATATAGGATGGCCATATGACCCAAATATATAATATAACTGAATGTAATGTCATTGAAACATCATCACTTTAGCTAATGAATGAATGCAGATACAATTCTAATGAGTTTAATGTACTAAGAAAATTAAAGAAGATAAAAAAAAATTTGTTCAGTCAAGACAACCAAAATCATAGCAAGATGTTGAGAAAAGAAAAGTAATAATAAGTCGAAAGAAAGAGGCCAGTGGAGATCTGCTGTGGAGACATACCAAAGGAGTGACAATAAATTCATGAGTTTTTGTTGGCTCAAAGTCACATTAAAAAGATAAAATCCTATACAAAATATACTAGCTTTCCTCAAAGTAAAAAGAAAGAGGCAATTAAAGAATAAAATATGTGTATTATAATATAAGGTCTAGAACTTAATTTTTTTAAAGCTATTCAGTGGTTGTGGTTTGAAGCTTGGACATGCTTTGCTTTTTGCTTTTTTGTTTAGAGTCCACTAATGAATGAGTACATCCCCTGCTTATCTTTCTGGGTTTAAAATATCTCACTCAGGATGATATTCTCCAAATCCATCCCTTTGACTGCAAATTTTAGGATATCATTTTTTTCTTACTGCTGAGTAGTACTTCATTGTGTAGATGTACCACAGTTTGTTAATCCATTCTTCAGCTGAGGGGCCTTCCAGGTTCTTGCTATTATGAGTAATGCTGCTATGAAAATGCTTGAGCTAATGCATTTTGGTGTGAATGTGTGCCTTTAGGGTATACACCCAATAATGGTTTTGCTGAACCCTTGGCGAGAGTGATTGCTAGTTTTCTGAGAAACTGCCATAAGGCCTTTCAGAGTCACTGAGCAAGCTTACACTCCCACCAGCAATGGAGGAGTTCAGATCCTAAAGTTATGTGGTCATCTTTTTCTTACTCTATAGAATATGACTCCGAGTCAACAAAAACTTAAGAATTTCAACATTCGAAAGAAGACAGCAACTGAATAATAAATACCCTATAAATAGTCATTCATAAACGCATGTAAAACACCAGTTGTCAATGGAATGAGGAATATTTCAGATTGAATATATTTTCTAAGTGTTTCAATAGTAGCCTATATGCAACAATGAAGAAATACTATGTAGTCAAACATACTCTTCAGAGGAATGCAGGCAGGAAAACCTTTCTCTTTACATTTTCTTACAAAGAATAATGATCACTTTAACAAATCTGTGATACAGTGCAATGGGCAGAAGAGGGACACTTGATTAATATTAAATTACGGTTAAAAAAGAGGGAAGAATATGCACAGAGTCATGAGTTCTCGGTAGAACCGTGATACAGATAAAGACTGGGTTGACCTGATTATAAATGAGAATTCAAGGATAAATATGAAGAGACCTGAGTCTTGAATATGAGAGGTATAAGTAACTAAACTAATTCAAGCAGTTTATCTGGAACATAGAATTAGAATGCTGAAAAGCAAAGAATGTCACATGTGACATGACTTGTCACTATAGACAGAGGAGGTACACGGAAAGTTCTCAGAAGAGAGGCAATTAGATTATAATTATTTCCAGAGAACAATTACCTTAGCACTGATTAATTAATGCAGAACCATATAGGGGCATTTTGTTTCTCGTTCTATCTCTTTTAATTCTTTGCAGGGATAGAAAAGTTTTTAAGGAGATAGTAACAAGAAAAAAGAAAAAAAATAAATCTAGAGGGATGCAGAACTTCAGAAGAAGCATAAGAAGATCTCAAAGTACTTCATTTGCAAAACTTACAATTGGCAGATCTGAAATTTTATTTTCTACTTAATAACTGATATTCCTACATTTATCTAGTTGTTTGTATTTAGTGCTGGTCATTTAAAAATATTTCTTTCTATTATTCTTTGTCTGTAAAATATAGCTTCTTTTTTCAAGTAAAAACTTTGCTAGGTGGCTAAGAAATCATTGTTTTTTCCTGGACAGATATTACATTGACATTACACTAAATTTATGGTAGAAAGTGACACTCCTGATTGTCAAATTTGTGTTATAGTACTGGAGAAACCAGCCAATCACTATTATATTTTGTTGTTGTTGTTTTAGTTCATGTTTATTGTTTATAGTTAATATTCACTCTAAGTCTGTAAGCATTCTAAGCCAAGGACAATCTAAGAAAAGAAATGTTGAGATTCTTCCAATATCTTAAGCCTTTTGAGTAAACACTTCAGCAGCCCTGTGTGTCTTTGTGCTAGCATCCTGTATTGTCTTTGTCCTAGCTTCCTGGATTGCCAGCACTACAGGCAACAATGCATGATTTCCAAGAAAGCTAGTACAAAAGTGCACATCCTTTACTCATAAAACATTTCCTTAGAATTTTCTCAGCAAAAGGCAATATCTTGTGCAATAGTTATAGCATTCTTTGAAACTCTCTCACCAGCTTTAAATGTTTCTAGTCAGTAGATTTACAGATTGGTCTGAGCCAGAAAATTAAACAATGTCATGATTGGGAAAAGTATAAATAATAAATTAAATCAAGAAAATTTCCAAGTGAAAAATATGAAACCAGAGGCCTAAAATAAAGGAGATGTTGGAGTAAGGTAAGCTTTAGACCTACAACTGTATAAAAAGCCATATACAGCAACCCTACCTTGCTCTACTTACAGTTTACACACAAACACACACACACAATCATACCTACTGAGATTTCTTAACAACCTAGGAGAAAGCAAATAATAAACAGCACAATATGTCCTATGATTGAGATAATGGATCTGAAAAAAGTAAACATAAGATTTGACTGACCCCAAATAGTAACAGTGAGGTCATATAAATACAAACAAACAAACAAAAGAAAATTGTAACACAAAGAGGAAAATAAAGTGGACTACTGCTCAAAAAGTAAAAATTAGAAGAGTCACTAAATATATTTGTACAATGTTCTTAAGATATCATATTGATATGGGAAAACTTGAGGCATAAGAGATTATGCTGTTTTAAAGATTGCATGGCTATTTAGATATGTATACAGTACTGAATAATGTTCAAGACATTCTTCAATAAAAATTAGTGTAGGTTAGGTAAATAGTGCAATCAATATAATATTTTAAATGTAAATATAATTAACTACATATTAATATATAGTAAAGAGAAAATAATAGCATTTCCAATGTAAATGGAATATTATAATCTAATATATAATATTATTCAAACATAATAAAATATATTAATAAAAATAATGGTGCTATATTAATTTATAAAGAAAAAAATTATGAAATATTTCCTAAGCAAAATTCCTGGAAGTATAACATAAATTTTTTTAGAACTTTATTTTTTCTTTTTTTATGGATAAAAATGAGAATTTATTCATAATAAAAAAGAACAAAAAAAGACAAAAATATGTTCACGTTCTTCTAATTTCTGTATAAATGTTTTCAAGTGCAGGTTATTGCAACCAGCTGACATCATCTAGTGAAAGATCACATTATATAAACAGGGCCACTAGGAAACAGAAAGCTTTCTTTAAAAAAAAAGAAAACTTTTATATAATCGTTTTTAATATATTAGTTTATATGCTTCAATCTTAAGGGTTTTTTTTTTAATTATGAACAAAGAAGTCACATGTTCTATCCCTGTACATCCTTAATCAAGGTCCCTTCCCCCTCCCACCACATCAGGTCATTCTTTCAACTCCACATCTCCCCATCCTCCCCTGGGCAGGAGATCTCAAGGTCCTAAGGTCTCCAAATTGCTTAGTTCAGCCCCCACTCCTGGAAAAGTCACTTTTATTCCTCCAACATCAAACTGAGTCAGGTGTTCCTCTGGGAGGAATGGAATCCAAGGGGTCAGTGCAAGGTGTTTCCGATCCCAAGATGTTCAGTGGTTGTGGTTTAAAGCTGAACTAAGCAATATTGGGATAGTGAGACCATGGGACTGCCTGGTGCCTGCCCAGGGAGGGCATGGGGAGTTGTGAAGAGAGAATGAACTGATGTGTTGGGAGGGGGAAGGGACCTTGAATAAGGATATACAAGGATAGAAAGTGTGACTTCTTTGTTCATAATAATAATAATAAAAAAAGTAGAAAAAAAGTTAAAAAAAAAGCTTGGGCATACTTTTTTTGTTTTGTTTTGTTCTGTTTAGAGTCCACTAATGAGTGAGTATATCCCCTGCTTATCTTTCTGGGTTTGTGATACCTTGCTCAGGAGGATATTCTCCAAATCTATCCATTTGCCTGCAAATTTTAGGATATCATTTTTTTTCTTAATGTGTAGTAGTACTCCACTGTGTAGATGTACCACAGCTGGTTAATCCATTCTTTAGTTGAGGGGCATTGAGGTTGTTTCCATGTTCTTGCTAATATAAATATTGCAGCTATGAACATAGTTGAGCTAATGCCATTGGAGTGTGACTGTGCCTCTTTAGGGTGTACACCCAGAAGTGGTATAGCTGGGTCCTTGGGGAGATTGATTCTCAGTTTTCTGAGAAAATGCCATGTTTCATTCCAGAATATATGAACAAGCTTACACTTTCACCAACAATGGAGGAGTGTTCCTCTTGCTTCTCACCCTCTCCAGCATAAGATATCATCTGTGTCTTTTATCTTAGCCAATATGACAGGTGTCAGGTGGTTGTTTTGATTTGCATTTCTCAGATGGCTAAAGATGATGAACACTTTTTCAAGTGCCTTTCAGCCATTCATAATTCTTCTGCTGAGAATTCTCTTTTTAGTTCTGTACCCGATTTCTTGATTGTTTTATTCAAGGTTCTGGGCTTTAGATTCTTGAGTTCTTTATATATCTTAGAGATCAGTCCTCTATCACTTGTAGGGTTGGTGAAGATCTTTTCCCATTCTCTAGGCTGTCGTTTAGTCATATTTATAGTGTCCTTGGCTTAACAGAAGCTTCTCAGTTTCAGGAGGTCCCACTTATTGATTGTTGATCTAAGTGTCTGTGCCACTGGTGTTATATTTAAGAAGTGGTCGCCTGTGCCAATTTGTAGAAGAGTATTTCCCACTTTCTTTTCTATCAAGTTTAAAGTGGCTGGGTTTAAGTTGAGGTCTTTGATCCACTTGGAATTGAGTTTTGTGCAGGGTGACAGGCTTGAATCTATTTGCATTTTTTTAAACACTACCACCCAGCTATGCCAACACCATTTGTTAAATATACCGTCTTTTTCCATTGAATATTTTGGGCCTCTTTGTTGAAACTTAGGTGTTCATAGGTTTTTGAGTTAATGCCGCAAACCTCAGTTTGATTCCACTGATCCACATGTCTGTTTTCATTCCAGTACAAGGTTGCTTTTTGATTAGTTTAGATAAGGTCCTATCTATCTTATTAATTTTCTCAAAGAACCCACTCCTTCACTCATTTATTCTTTGTATTGTTCTTTTTGTTTCAATTGTGTTGATTTCAGCTCTAAGTTTGATTATTTCCTGCTGTCTACTCCTTCTAGGTGAGTTCGCTTCTAATTGTTCTAAGGCTTTCAGCTGCGCTGTTAGGTCTCCAGTGTGGGATTTCTCTAGGTTTTTCATATAGGCATCTAGCACTATGAATTTTCCTCTTAAGACTGCTTTCATTGTGTCCTACAAGTTTGGGTATGTTGTGGATTCATTTTCATTAAATTCTAGGAAGACTATGAGTTCTTTGTTACTTTCTTCCTTGACACAGAGGTGGTTGAGCTGAGTGATGTTTAGTTTCCATGATTTGGTAGGCTTTCTTTGATATTTGATGTTGTTGAATTCTAACTTTAGGCCCTGGTGATTCGATATGATATAAGGGATTATACTCATTGTTTTGTATCTGTTGATATTTGCTTTATGACCAATTATGTGGTAAATTTTGGAGAAAGTTCCACATATTCCTTTACATTTGGGCGGAAGCTTCTGTAGATATTTATTAAATCCATTTGCATCATAACCTCTGAGACTCCTTATTTCTCTGTTGAGTCTCTGTCTGGTTGACCTATCCAGGGGTGAAAGTAGGGTGTTGATGTCTCCCCCTACTAGGGTGTGAGAATTAATGTGGTATTTGAGCTTTAGCAGTGTTTGTTTTACATTGATGGGTACCCTTCTATTAGGGGCATAAATATTCTGAATTGAAATCTCCTCTTGACTAATATTTCCTGTGATGAATAAGTAATGACCAATTTGGTCCCTTTTAATTGCTTTTAGCTTAAAGTCTACTTTGTTAGATATTAGGATGGCAACCCCACCTTGTTTCCTATGATCATTTGACTGGAAAATCTTTTCCCAACCCTTTACTCTGAGCCTCTGTCTGTCTTTGTTGTTGAGGTGTGTTTCTTTTGGCAACAGAAGGCTGGCTTCTGTTCTTGTATCCTTCTTGTTAGTATGTGTCTTTTTATAGGTGAGTTGAGTCCATTGATATTAAGGGATATTAGTGACCACTGATTGATATTTCCTGCTATTTTTGGTGGTAACTTGTTTGTATTTCCTTTCTCTGGGTTATTCTTCTGTGGGATTATCGATTGTGTACAGTTTCATGGGTGTATCTGGGGTTCTTTCCTAGGTTGTAGTTTTCCCTCTAATGCTTTCTGTAGTACTGGATTTGTAGATAGGTATTGTTTCAGTCTGCCTTTGTCATGAAATGTCTTGTTTACTACATCTATGGTGATTTATAATTTTTCAGAGTATAATATTCTAGTCTGGCAGCCATGCTCTTTTAGTGTCTCTATAACTTCTGACCAAGCCCTTCTAGCTTTCATCGTTTCCATTGAATAGTCAGGTGTTATTCGATGAGTCTACCTTTATAGGTAAGTTGGCTCTTTTACAGCTCTTAAAGTTTTTTCTTTGTTCTGTATGTTTTCTGGCTTTTTTAGTATGTGACACCCTGACTTTTTTGGGGGTAGTATCTATTTGGTGTTCTGTCAACTTCTCATATCTTTATAGGCATTTCTTTTTTCAAGTTAGGAAAGTTTTCTTCTATGATTTTATTGAATACATTATCTGTGCCTTTGAGCTGGTCTTCTTCTTCTTCTTCTTCTTCTTCTTCTTCTTCTTCCTCCTCCTCCTCCTCCTCCTCCTCCTCCTCCTCCTCCTCCTCCTCTTCTTCTTCTTCTATTCCTATTATTCTCAAGTTAGGTCTTTTCATCGTATCCCAGATTTCCTGAACATTTTGTGTTATTTCTTTTTTTTGGTTTTAGTATTATCTTTGACTGATATATTTATTTCTTCCACTTCAGAAATTCTATCTTCCATCTCTTGAATTCTGTTGGTTATCCTTGTATCTGTGGATGCAGCTTTTTTCTTCAGGATTTCTATTTCCATCTTTGCCTCATTTTGTGCCTTTTTTATTGCTTCGATATCAGTTTTTAGTTCTTGGCATGTTTCTTTCATTTTTTTGGTTTACCTTTTCTTGGTTTTCTTTCAACGATTTGTTTATCTCTTCCAATTTTTTGTTTGTATTTTCTTCTATTTCTTTAAGGGAATTTTTCATATCTTCTTCGAGGGTGTCAATGATCTTCATAAAGGTGTTTTTGTTGTTGCTTCCTTCTGCTTCCTCTTCATTGCTCTGTTCAGGTCTTGTAGTTGTAGACCCACCATTTTCTTCTGGAGTTGCCTTGTTGTTCTTTATATTATTACATGTATTTTTGCACTGCCGTTTGCCTATGGCTTAAGTGGTTCACGATTAGGTGGCTCCTGGTTGGTCAGTTGTGGCAAGAGGACTTGTGTGTCTCCTTTTGCATTTGAGCAAGTGACCTGTTCAATCTCTGACTCTGCTCTGGGAGGGGGTCTGAATTTCCAGTCCTCAGTCCTTCTCTGCTGATGCAGTTGGAGGCATTGTGGCCATGCAAGTTCCCTTGTTTTAGTAACAGCTGGAAGGAGCCCCTCACAGCCAAAGTCTATTCCTGTCTGCTAAGAAGTGTGTGTAGACATGCTTCATAGACAGAACCTAGTCCTAGAACTCGACTTTTCCAGGGGGGGGCTGGGATTGGGATTCAGGAGCTGGGGCATGCTGACCTTACCTCTGGGCAGAGTCTGAGTCTGGACTTCAAAGTCCTTAGTTCTCTGTAGTTCCCTTGTTTTAGTAGTAGATGGAGGAGTCCCTCTCAGCCAAAGACTATTCCTGTCTGCTAAGGAATGTTTGGACTTTATTTTCTAATATATATATGTATATATATATATATATAATAGAGTGACAAAAGATGGGGAGAAGAGAGAGTGACTGACGAGAGGGAGGGGGAAGGGAATTTGAACAAGGAGATACATAGCTAATAATGAGACTTTTTCATAATAATAACAAAAAAGAAATATGTAACAATGCTATTGTGTAGAATGGATAGTGTTGAGATTGTTAGCAACTTGGTTTTCTTTGACTTAAAGTCTCATTTTATCTATAAGGTCATCTCTAGTGATCACATTCTTCACTTTCTTCTCTATGTTCACTTGTCTGCTGAAGGTATCTAAGCTCATATTTACATTCATTTTATTTGTCTATTTTATATGTTTTGATTTTTGAATACTTTTTTAAAGTAGAAGTTACAGACACAGTAATAATATATATTCCCTGTGTTGAAGAAGCTTACTGATGAAAGCAGTGTGACAAAATTCCATAGTAAAGCAGTTGATTAGCAAAGATGTCAAAGATGTCTGGTAAGGCTGTTTACACTTTGAGGTTATTGTAATGAAAACCTGATAGAATGAGCTAGACACTGTGATGTGGATGTCAAAGAAATCCAGTTTCAGCATCAAAAATTTAGTTTTACACACCAATTAAACTCATTCATTAGGCAATTGAAAAAATTAAAATTGTCATTCATTTTTCCGACTATTTAACCTTTCAGTCTTCCTCTCCCATTAAGGAACCTATATCTCTCTCTAGCCTCAACAGCTGAACCCAGCATATTAGCTGCAGGTATTTTCCCATATGCTTTGCATCTGATTTTTTACATCATTCATAGAGAATATTTTTATGTGTGTATTGTCAGGAAGAATGTATAACAATGAGATGCATGGATAAAAATGAGACTTTATTCATTAAAACAGAGAAAAAAGGAAGAATGTTTCTCTGTGAAACAGCTCTAGATTTCCTGAAACTCACTTTGTAGACCAGGCAAGCCTTAAACTCACAGAGATCCTCCTGCCTCTACCTCATCAAAGGTGTGGGCCAACCACACCTTAAGTCTCTTTTGAGTTTGGTTATCAGCTTAGAGAAACAATGTTGAAAACATGGCAATAAACAACAACAACAAAAAAATAAAATAAAAAAGGATGTACAATACAAAAGATCATATTACTTGTGAAATTTCTTTTTGAAATGTTATTTGTTCTCATTCTCCTTTGAACCAGACCCAAATATAACAGCAGTATTTCTGTTCATGGCCTTCAGTGATCATTCAGTTCACTAAAATAATAACTTAAGATCATTAAGGTTTCTTTCTAGAGATTTATTCCACTTGATTTGTACAGTGTTATATGGATTTTTTAGTTTTCCTTGATATTTCACTTATTTGTGGGGTCTGCCTTCTGACTCTACCTAGGATTGCTTTATAATCATTTTTGTTTGCACATTGTAATATAATTAAAAATCTCAACAGCCTAAAAATTGTATCTCCAGTGTGAACTTTATTTTCTGGTTAAAACCCTTTATTGAATTCCCTAATTTTTTTGTGAATGGTTGTCTTTTACTTGTTTGTCAAAGAGGTCCCATGATATTAAGAAATCATTAAGTTTTGTTTTAGTCTTTCATATATTCAAGTGGAAAAATTATGTGTTTTAGTTCAGTAATCTGTTATTTGTATTTTTGTTTGTACTCATGATGTTATTAAAAGAGAAGAGAAGAATGGAGAAAACTAGACTTGGTTAGCATTAGTACTGTTTTTTGCGGGGGTTGATCTAAAACCACTAATTTAGTATCTCACTGGTGCTTCCTTTGTAAATTAATGCCACCCTTACTCAGCCTTGATGAGTTTGGGGGGGTTGCTTGGACCTGCTCTAATTTGGTATGCCAGCCTGTGTTGACTACCCAAGGGTGGCCTTACTCACTATGAGGAGTGGATGGTGGATGGAAGGAGGGATGGGGGCTGGAGTAAAAGAAGGAGGGGAGGAGAAAGTGGTTGGTGCATAAAATGAAAACAAATTTTAATCATATATATATACAACAACCTAACTCTCTCTGAAAAAAATGAAAATAACTAGAGTTTATATTTTTAAAAGAGCTGTTGGTAGCACCAACAGGCCAGCACAGGTCTAAGCCAGATGGGGATTACAGTCCTGAGAAGAAAATAGATACAAGCCCTTATCTGTTACACAGAAGCTATCTCCTATTGGTAACCCCTCACAGAGGAATATGTAGTTTCCCCCATGGAATCTCGCTGAATATATAAAGTAGTCTTAAGAGCAGGCCCATGTTCACCTTTTGATGACCAGCACAAAATGACCTCAATGGAATAGATAAAAGATTGCTAAGTTTTGCTTTGTTTTCTTACAATGCTGTCTGCACAGTTTCTCCCCCTTACAGACCTTTTGATTATATATCATGCTTTCTGGTTTTTGCGTCCTTATACATTTTTTCTCTATTGAATGTGTATGTCTTTCCATCTGTATGTGCTTCTTGTGTTTTTTCTTTGGCTCTATTTTTTCTATTCTTTTGTTTTCAAGTTTCCCTTTTTTAATTTTATCATTACCTTGTTTCTTTTTCTTTTTTTCTTTCCTATGCTTTGATGCCTGTTTGTTTTCTAATGAGAGAAATAAGAAGAAGTTTTGGAATTGGATAGGTGGGAAGAGTGGAAGGACTCTGGAAAGAATTTGGGGAGGAAAAAACAATAATTAGGATATATTATATAAAAATATTTTCAATTAAAAAAAATCAGACATATTTAAATAACATGTATAACCTTTGTAATTTCCAATCTTGAGTAAGTTCTAGAGATGCATAGTCTGTGGAAAAGCAAAAGTGTCTGATACTAAGAAATAAAAACAGTAGCCAACAATTGGATTTCAAAGTGTTCTAAGAATACAATGTACAGCGTTATCTTCTTTTTCTCTACTGTGTAAATATATGGCTTCCATTCAGACACAAATACATAAAAACTCAAAGGTGTCCCTTAAATTCCCATTTGTCAGGACACAATAGTTTTTGAGAAACATAGTATCAAGCTACTAGAGCCACCTTATGTTAAAGAAGAATATAATTTTATTGTTTTAATCCAAAAAAGAATAATGAATTTGGGAAAAGGTTTGCATGTAACCTATACATACTCTAAAATATTGTAAAAAGTACACTTTGAATAGTTTTCTGTAGGAAACACATTTGAAATAAACAATGGGCTCCATTATCACCATATATATATATGAATAAAACATCTTAAGTCACTCAGTAAAATTCAGGAAAATGTCTCTGACTTGGATCTTTGTTTCCCAAAATAGAGAAAAATAGTGGTGAGTCTGCAGAAAGAGTGTTTTAATATTTCCATTATTTCTGTAATTTTTTAACTCAACGTGAATGTTCCTGATTAGTCACAAACACCTTGAAGGATGAACCTGGAAGGCCCCTTCCTTGTCACTTCCTCCTGGTCATGTGCTCTTCATAAACTTGTGTTGTAAAATCACCTTTTCAAGTTGATGAATGGTAATTTCAGAGACATATTTTGGACATCATTTTTAGACTCCTTAACCTCACCTTATAATTAGCACGATTTGAAAAGCAGGCTTTATTAGTATATTTAAATGGCTCATATTTTGGGCCAGCTCATCATCTGTGGATTGCATCTCTGCTGCTAGGACATTTTAGGCCTGTCCTGGGTAAAAATAAAATGTCTGTTTACCTTCTTCTCTGCTGTCTTGGCTAGATTGTTTTTGTTAAAACTAATCAAATGTATATCAGGATAAAGCATATTATATAGTGTCAAGTTTTATACAAAAAGAATTTAAAATACAGTGGCCTCATATAGCACTTATATGAGTTCCTATTAGTAGACTCCAGAAGTCTTTCAACATATGATGTCGAATTAGATGTGATGTATTCCTTCTCCCCTGTTTCCTAGAAAATACTGTATCTTTTTTATTTTAATTCCTCAGTAGCCACTATTCACTTTCTCAATAATGACTTTTTATAATCTTAAAAGTTAGCTTAAAATTTGTAGGAATATAGCACAAGTTTTACTGTGAAAATGTGTTTGCAAAAGTCCAAGACAGAAGTATATTGGGTGATGTTTCTCAGAGACATGAGAACATATGTCTGTTCACAGAAGTATGCACATTGACCACAGATCACAGAGAAAATGAAAGAATCCTCAATAGCCTGTTTGGTACTTACAGGAACTTGTGTAGAGGTTTCTTACAGGAGTATGGGAGGTACCAAAAGCAGTTGTACCACTATAAAAACCATCTCAGTATGGCTGAAGACTCACCATTTTGTATTTCTGTAGCCCTCTTTCCAACTTAAATAAACTTCTCCATAGGAGCATCATATTCTTCTGCACTTCTTGCTGCTTCTGTCCATTCAGTGTGTTTCTGTTACTTGTATCTTTCTCCATCATGTTGGAACCTTTTTATCAGGAAGGACAAAAAGAAGCTGTTTACATCTGCCTCGCAAAAGGAACTGAACACTTCCATTTCCTTCAGTGTCTAATAACAATGTTGGATTATTTCAGGTATTCATACCAAAAAATAATTTCAACCTTCTATTTTAAAAGCTAGGTAAAATCACATGAAAATTATGTCATATATGATATGAAAATGGCACAAACATTGAGAAAATAGTCTTTCGTATAACAGAAAACATACCTTAAGATATATTTATTTGTATTCAATTTTAAAAGTCACTCCTTTTGAACCCAAGGCTTTATATCTATCATTATGTACATACATGAAATATATAAAACAAATTCAATAAACCTCAAGATATCAATAAATCAATTAATATATATTATTGCCCCATCCCCAAAATTAAAACTACAAGACTGAATTTTTTTTTCAAAATATTGTTTTACTACATAGCTCTAGCAATACTGGAATTCTCTATATGAACAGACTGGCTACAATTTCACAGTTCTCCACCTGCCTCTAACTCTCATGAGCTATAATTAAAGGTATGCAACACTATCATTGACTATTTACATGTTTTTAAAAGGAGATTGAAACATCACTTACTACATCTTTTACTGTTTTTCGATTTTGCATATCTTCCAGTTAAATGCAAATTAGCCAGCCCCATGTATGATTAAGTATATAAAATGTTTAAGGACAGGAAAATGTGGGACCTCAAGGAGAGGGTTCAGATTGTGTTTCTATGCATGGACTGGCACCTTTGAGCCCATTCCCTCCAGAGGAACACCTAATTCAGTGTGGATATTAGGATGAGGAAATTGGAGTTGTCTGGAGTAAATGCTCAGCTAATACACCTTGTGATCCTTTGACCTTTCTGTGGAGGGGTTTGGGGGTGGGAAGGAGGGAGGCTTAAGACTGACTGGAAGCAGTCAGGAGAGGAAAGGGAGTTGGAACAAGAGTATACATAGATAAATAATGAGACTTTATTCTATAAAAATTAAAAAAATGTTTATTCAACTACACAGCAGTCAATTCCAGACCAAACTAATGAGTCTATGTAGTCCAATTATTATAACAGTGTTAAACTTCTCAATCTAATATTCTATAGAAAACTACATCTGATCTAGTTTTTAACTGTCCCCTCCATAGGGTTGGTACATAGTAAATACTAATTTTAAACATTTTCTCTTTCACTTATGTCTTCTATTACTCATGGAGAATTGTTTCATAACCATATAACAATGAATAAAGCTTCTGTTAGCATCAAAATAATACTAACCATTTAGGTTTGCAAATTTGTTTTCTATAATATAATATATGGTCATTCTTGTAGATATTGTATCAAAATTTTAAATTTCTGTCCTTAAAGATCATTCAAAGTCAATGCAGCATTGACTTACAGACATCTAGCTTTCTATCTTGAAGCTTCATTTCTGTTGCTGTCACAAAATTTAGCATATTCTAAAAGGTCTAGTCTGTTCCCAGTTCTACTACATCATATACCATCAGGGTTATCTATGTCATCTGTCTCTACTACTTCACTTCACTCTACTACTCATAACCTCTTTCATTAGCATAGTTTTAAGTAGAAGGAAATGGTTTTAAAAGGCATATATTTAATTAAAACATGTTGAGCCAAAATGTAAACATGTATAATTGACTTTGTGATATCTTTAAACTGAATGTTGTAACTATGCATGTTTTCTCAATTGTGTGATAAAACATTAAAACCAATAACAGAGCTTATTACCAAGTGTCTGTAGTGATAGAAGGGCTCTATAATACTTATTACACAGTTAAAACTCTATATTCATTACAAAGTTATAATGCTATATATTTTTAAGAATTTTCTACTTCATGCATTCTAACAGAAAAATAATATATTTTAGTTCAGCATGTATCACAAGTTTTCAGCACATTCTGTAATATGCTTCAATTCTCAGGACAAATGAAAGAGAAGAGGAAAAGGAAGAAGTCTTGTTTAAATATTACTGTAAATATCAGTTCCTGTGCTGTAATCTGGAGCTACCACATAAAGGTCACATCCATATGTTCAGTGACTTTTTATTGATGTTTCTCTAATAAAAGATGATCTAACATTTTCAAGGACCATGCTGTGTAGTGACAAGAGAATAATATCTATATTGTTTATTAATTATAAATTTCAAAATATGATGTCTGTCATCAGTGTACTGAAATGACATTTATTGTGGATTATAAGATGATAACTAACACAAGAAAGTTAGTTCTATTTGGAGCCCACTCTTCCTCTTTCCCCTGTCATGAATAATCTCTGACCTTTCTAAATTGTTGAAAACAATAAGTGATAGAGTAATAACATTTTGAACTTCCAGAATAAATAGAAAGAATTCAAATGTAAACACAGTGTTTAACTCTGCATTAGCATGAATTTTTGCTTGACAATGCCTTTAAATCATTAGTTTGCTTATTTTTTCACTATTATAAACATTGCAGATCTGTTAAAACCAAACCAAATTACATTAGCTAAAATTATTGTTATAAATAATTGAAATGACAGAAATAAATGATAAAACACAATGAAATTTGAAAAAAATAATTGACACTTTCATAATGACTTAAGTAATTCTTGAATTTTATCACCAGCTTTATTTCAACAGGTACAGAACACTATCAATCATTTTCACACTGACAATAGTCTATGATTTGATCGGCATTATAAGGTTTCTTATAGCTACAAATCACAACAGAAAATAATAAAAATGATAAAGTCAAATTTCACTGAGTTATTAAATCATTCTGCATGGTTTTTCATGTAAACATGTATTTGTGTGTGTACATGGTCAGGTGAAATCCTCAAAGGTTGTGTTTGTCCTTAGGTACTGGCAGCTTGTTTTGTATACATATATTGCATTTTAAATATGATATAAATACACCATTTATCTCTTCTTTCTCTTCTCCTCAACATCTTTCATGTACCCATTCGTACTCTATCTCAAAATCTTGCCATATTTTTATTTAACATTATTTACTTATTTTCTTAATATATTGTATGTATTTAACCCTAAATATATTAATACAATCTGCTAATTCCATATAATATTATTTTTGTGTTTCTTAGTCAGGGCTGACCAACCAGTTTGGGATGACTCAGGGACTCATTCCTGTGGAAGACTATTTCTTCTACTCTCTGCATTTATTTGTAGGTTATTCTTTATATACAGTTGAAGTCTGTTTACTGTTGTCCATCCACATTAGCATGTATACTCTTATATTATTATCCAGATCTTGCTTAGAAAGGCATCTTAAATTCTAGGCATGTAGCTACAATGACATTTGTAGCAGAAACATTCTCACAGCAAACTACTTGTTCCTCTGTTATGATCCTCCCACCTCTTCCACAGGATCCTCTAGCTTAGGTGCAGGAGATGTGCTGAGACAGCCTCTCACTTTCCTGGGGGCTCTTCCATTAGGCTAAGCAGGCCAGCTGTCAAACACTAGTGATTTTCTTGTGCTGTCTTTGTAGAGCTGAGGCTACAAGGTGTAAAAATACACTCAACATTTATATACTGTTTTGGGGAGCACAGATTTTCATGCTTTGGAATGCAAGCATTTTCCACAATAATCCATCTCTGAACCATTACTTTAAATAAATAATAAAATGGAATCTAATCCCAGTCAGAAAATAACCAAAATTTTTCTGAAAATATATCACAGAATATCTGCTTCATACTTATTTCCTTCAACACCTAAGATCAAACTAGATTTGTTTATTTGCAACCTCATTTTAAATGTTTCTTGTGTGTTTGTTCTAACTTTTATTTATAACTACTTGATAAATGAAAATTCCTTGTCTACTCCCAAGATCTCTATATCACATTAAGAAAAAAGTCTAGTCTTTTTAGTCTTCACATGGTGAAAGCTGGTGCTGAGTATGATAGATGCCACACTCAGAGGTAAAAGCAAAAATAATAAATTTTCACTTAAAGTGGAAAATCATCACATAACATTTAGTTATGGAAACAATTTATTATTTATAAATTTGAAGTTGGTGAATTGTTTATTTTTAGATTTCTAAAGATGAGGTGAAAATATATTGTCTTTTTATGTTGTCTACTACAGTTCTATCAACAAAAGACTGCCTTTTAAGAACTTGATTTCCTTAAAGACTAAAATAAATGAATTTATTTAAGTTAAGAATCTCCACACTCCCACCATCACATGGTATTTTCCACACAAAGTTTTTAGAATATCTATAGTAGCTTTATGTTGAGGACAATCTTAGATAAATTGTAGCTTTACAATGAGGACAAGCTTACATAAATTACTAATATTTTAATGTTGGCATCTTATTTTTTCTTTTTTGATTTTTTATTTATTTTTAAATAAAGTCTCATTTTTCATCCATGTATCTCCTTGTTCAAACTCCATTCCCACTCCTGCCCCTCCCAGTCACTCTCTCTTCTCCCCATCTCCTTATGTCCTCCTGAGCCATGGCTGGAGGTCCCAAGGTCCAAAGGTGGCTTAGTGCATCATCTACTCCAGGCAAGTCCGATTTCCCCATCCTAATGTCAGGACTGGATCAGGTGTTCCTCTGGAGGGAATGGTCTCCAAGGTTTCAGTCCTAGGTGCTTCAGATCCCAAGCTGTTCAGTGGTTGTGGTTTACTAAGATTATATCATGACCACAGAATTCTATCATTTGAAGATGCCCTACTTGAGATACAATAGTTGGAATGCTAAAAGTCTTGTATTTCAGTCATCTTAATAATTTCTGAAATCAATCATTAGAACATTTATTTTACCTGGACATTTTTAATATGTGTGTGTTAGCAGAATGATTAACATTTGAACAGATTGCACAATGATTAGCATTTGAACAGATTGCTAGTTGCTACTCTTTGATACAGTTTTAAATGTCTTCTGTAGGGACACAGTTTCAATATTTCAATTATTTTATGTTTGTCTTTGTCATCATTATTTTTCCTTCTTATTCAAATTCCTAGATTATTACTAATTTATAGTTAATGAATATTCATCAGTATCAGTAGTAGTCATTAGTTCTCAGTCAAGGAATTAATTCTTTATAATCCTTTCCCATGAGTTTTCTAGTCAATTGATTTTCGCGCTCTTCTCTCATTAAACTACTATTCTTAAATTAATCCTAATGTTTTCCAAGACTGAACTGGGCATTCTTTTTAGTTCCTTAGACATGATATCATACTGGCATCATTTAGCAAAACAAAGATGGTATTTCAGTGAGTTTAAATAGCTGTCTCTTGGGAAGTCTTCAGTTCCACTGCTCTGATCTTTCAGTCTCATCTTGGATAAAGGTAAAATGTTCAAGTAGAATCTTATGCTTTCTCAATGGAATTATCTGTGTGATAAAATTGATTTAATTGAATAGTATTTATGAGAATGAAAATGAGAATAATTCAAATGATTTATAAAGATTTATATATGTTTTTAAAAGTATAAATTGTAAAGGTTTAAATACAGTACAAAAAGTCATTGAAATCTGAAATGAGTTCAAGTGTTAGTTTCTCTCAAGTGACCTTGGCAATCACTGAATAAAGGATGGGAACTATGAGGCTATCTTCCTTCATCCATATACAGTGGAAAGACCCCACATTTTCTAATTTTCTTCACTACTCATTTTTCATGTTCTCCGTAATGACTTTATGATAATTTGTGTATTAACTGAAGATTCTAAAAAAAGATAAACAATATTATTTTCAAATTAGTGAGGTTGGGTGAGTCAAGGAATGAATAATTACTTGTGCTTGTTTTATGAACAACAATGAAAATTTTTATAACCTTTAATAATAAGCAATGTAAACACTATATTAGTATTTAAAATGAATGCTTTTCAGCATCTTTCTGCATATAAACTCTTCATTAGCTAGAGCTTTTCTAATCTCACTCTCAATATTATACCCAGAAATTTTTAACATTAATTTTTAACATCATAACATTTCCTCAATATGCTGTATGAGATCTATAGATTTCTATATGAACCTATTTACATCTAAATCTATCATCTATTCAGGTTATTTATCTTTATGAGTTCTGTGACAAATATTTGAAGACTACATATCTTCATCATCAATTAATGCTCATTGTTCAGTAACTAAGTTGTAAATTAATGTACTACCATAAATTTTTTCATTCACTTCTTTTCAGTTTGACTTTATTTGAATAATATCACTAATGCTCTAATTCTCAGAAAGAGCCTTGAAGTAGGATTGGTTTTTCTGAGAATTCCTATTTTGAAACTTACCTTTACAAATCAAACTTCCAACCAACCAGTAACCAAGTTGGTATAGTGCTTTGAGATCATTCACAATACCTGCTCATGCTGCTTACATGGTATTGCAACTTTTACAGAAAGCAATATAAACAACCTTCCTATGCTTTCAACTCCTCAATGTTCCATGATCTTTACTTCTTCTTTTTTTTTATTTTTCAAATTCTAAAGGGCTTTATTTAATTCATCAAGGATGTGTCCAGTGTCTGGAACTGGCCCAGGTGCCTTCTCAGTCCATTCCTGACATTTTAGCATATGGCCATAGTAATACAAGATAGGTCAATGAGTAGTAGGTCAGGTAACTAAAGTTTTTACTTTATTGGTGGTGATTGTTTGATTTTAATCCCAATAATTTAGGAGCCTTGTTGGATTTGCCTTAAAGCAAACTAGATGAGGTCAAATTATAGGAAGCCATATGTCCCTCCTCAGATATTTGAGCTCAGAATCTTCTTACATAATTTAATACATTTAGCCATGACTAACAGTCAAGGAGCTAGGACCAACTGTACCTGTAAGAGGTATTAAAACAGTATGTTTGCTTAGCCTTTGAGTTCTGGCAGCTTTCAGTGACTCCATGAGTGGAGAGAGAGATGATGATGCATGCATGGCATCATCAGTAAAGACAAAGGTATCACAGTCATGAGCATTCTAACTTGTGGGGAAGCATCCAGTGACATGTGGCTTTGCATTTGCCCAGGTTTTCTGGACCTTTACACAATGGTGCACCAGCCTACTAGTAGAAATGTAAATGCTTTCTCAAACATCCAGAAAATGTGATTCTGACATTGCATTCTCCAAACCCCCTCCCACACCTTCCAGTCACTCTCTCTTCTCTACATCTCTTTATCTCCTCCCCAGCATGGCATGAGGTCACAAGATACCAATATGGCTTAGTTCAGCATTCACCCCTGGCAGATCCAATTTCCTCACCCCAACATCAAGACTGAGTCAGGTATTCCTCTGGAGGGAGTGGGATACAAGGTGCCAGTTCAAGGTCTTTCAAATGTTAAGCTGTTAAGCGTTTGAGGTTTACATCTTGAACATCTTTGCTTTTTGATTTTTGTTTAGAGTCCACTAATAAGTGACTACATCCCCTGCTTATCTTTCTGTGTTTGAGATACCTCGCTCAGGAGGATATTTTCTAAATCCATCCATTTGCCTGCAAATTTTAGGATATCATTTTTCTTACTTTTTCTTACTTAGTACTCCATTGTGTAGATGTACCACAGTTTGTTAATCCATTCTTCAGTTGAGGGGCCTCTAGGTTGTTTCCAGGTTCGTGCTATTATGAATAATGCTGCTATGATCATAGTTCAGCTAATACCTTTGGAGTGCAAATGTGCATTTTAGGCCCAGTAGTGGTATTGCTGATCCTTTTGGAGATTGATTACCAGTTTTCTGAGAAACTGCCATACTGCATCCCAGAGTGGCTGAACAAGCTTACACTCCCACCAACAATGGAGGAATGTTCCCCTTGCTCAGAAACCTCTCCAGCATAGGCTGTGATCTGTGTCTTTTTTCTTAGCCAATCTAACAGGTATAAGGTAGTATCTCAAAGTTATCTTGATTTGCATTTCTCTGATGGATAAAGATGTCTAGCACTTTTTTGAGTGCCTTTCAGCCATTTGTAATTCTTCTGCTGAAAATTCCCTTTTTTGTTCTGAACCCCATTTTTGGATTGCGGTATCAAAGGTTTTGGGCTCTAGTTTCTTGAGTAACCTATCTATTTTCGAGATCAGTCCTCTATCACTTGTAGGGATGGTGAAAATCTTTTCCCATTCTGTAGGCTGTTGTTTTGTCCTATTGTCAGTGTCCTTGGCTTTACAGAAGCTTCTCAGTTTAGGAGGTTCCACTTATTGCCTGCTGTTAGTAGTGACTGTGCCACTGGTGTTATATTAGGAAGTGGTCACCTGTTCCAATTTATTGGAGGCTATTTCCCACATTCTTTTCTATCAAGTACAGTGTAACTGGGTTTATGTTGAGGTCTTTGATCTACTTGGAATTGAGTTTTATGCAGGGTGACAGGCTTGGGTCTATTTGCATTTTTCTAAACCCTACCATCCAGCTATACCAACACCATTTGTTAAAGTTGCTATCTTTTTTTCCATTGAATATTTTGGGCCTCTTTGTCAAAGATCAGGTGCTCTTAGGTTTTTGAGTTAAATGCCTCAAACCTCAGTTTGATTCCATTGCTCCACATGTCTGTTTTTATGCCAGAACCAGGCTGTTTTTATTACTATACCTCTTTACTATAACTTGAAGTCAGGGATAGTGATGCCTACTGAGGTTCTTTTGTTGAGTAAAATTGTTTAGGCAATCCTGGCTTTCCTGTTAATTCAAATGAAGCTGAATATTGCTCTTTCAAAGACTGTAAAATATTGTGTTGGGATTTTGATGGGCAGTGCATTGAATCTGTAGATTGCTTTTGATAGAATTTTCATTTTTACAATGTTGATCTTACCTATCCTGGAACCTGGGAGAGCTTTCCATTTTCTGATATCCACTTCAATTTCTTTCTTCAGTGATTTAAAATTTTTGTCAAATAGATCTGTTACTTCTTTGGTTATAGTTACTCTAAAGTATTACTGATTTTTGCAGCTATTATAAAGGGTAATGTTTCCCTTATTTCTTTTTCAACTTTTTTATCTTTATTGTATAGGAGGGCTACTGCTTTCTTTGAGTTAATCTTGTATCCTGCTACATTGCTGAAGATGTTTATCAGCTGTAGAAGTTCCCTGATATAATTTTGTGAATCATTCATATATAAAATGTTGTCGGCTGCAAATAGAGATAATTTCACTTCTTCTTTTACAATTTTTATCCCCTTAATTTCCTTTCATTCTCTTATTACTTTAGGTAAAACTTTGAGAACTATGTTGAATAGATAAGGGGAGAGAGGACATCCTTGTCTAGTACCTGATTTTAGAGAGATTGCTTTGGGTTTTTCTCCATTAAGTTCGATGTTGGCTGTCATATTTAGATATTTTCCCTGTATTCCTGATCTCTCCAGGACTTTTAACAAAAAAAGAGTGTTGGATCTTTTCAAAGGCTTTTTTAGTGTCTAAGCATATAATCATGTGGTTTTTTTCCTTGGGTTTGTTTATATGATGGATGACATTTATGGTTTTTCTTATATTGAACCATCCCTTCATTTCTGGGATGATGCCTACTTGATCATAGTGGATGATATTTTTTTATATTGTTGTATGTGGTTCACCAAAATTTTGTTGAGAATTTTATCATCAATATTCATGAGGGCAATCAGTCTGTAATTCTCCTTCTTTGTTGTATCTTTGAGTGGCTTGGGTATTAGGGTAATTGTGGCCTCATAAATTGAATTTGGCAATATTCCTTCAGCTTATGCTGTGTGTAATTATTTGAGGAGTAATGGTAGTAATTCTTCTTTGAATATGTGGTAGAATTCTGCACTGAAACCATCAGGATCTGGGCTTTTGGTTTTTTACTTGGAATTCTTTTAAGGACACCTTCAATTTCCTTTAGATCTGTTTAGGTAATTAATCTGGTCTTCACTTAATTTTGGTAAATGGTACCTGTCCAGAAGGCTGTCCATTTCTTCTAGGTTTCCATTTTTGTGGAATATAGATTTTCTAAGTATGACCTGATAATTCTCTGGATTTCCTGGGGGTCTATTGTTATCTTCCTCCTCTCATTTCTGATGATGTTGATTTGGATCCTCTCTCTCTGCCTTTTGGTTAGTTTGGATAAGGGTTCATCTATCTTGTTGACTTTCTCAAAGAAGCAACTCTTTCATTCACTGATTTTTTTATATTGTTCTTTTTGTTTCAATTGTATTGATTTCAGCTCTATATTTGATAATTTCCTTCAGTCTACTCCTTCAAGGTGAGTTTGCTTCTTTGTTCTAAGGTTTTCAGCTGTGCTGTTAGTTCTCTAGTGTGGGATTTCTCTAGGTTTTTCATATCAGCATCTAGTCCTAAGAGTTTTTCTCTCAAGACAGCTTTCCTTGTGTCACATAAGTTTGGGTATGTTGTGGATTCATTTTTGTTAAATTCTAGGAAGACTGATTTCTTTCTTAATTTCTTCCTTGACCCAAAGGTGGTTCAATTGAGTGATATTTAGTTTCCATGAGTTCATAGTCTTTCTGTGATTTCTGATAATGTTGAACTAATATTAGGCCCTGGTGGTCAGATATCATTCAAGAGATTATTTTCATTTTTGCATATATTACCATTTGCTTTATGTCCAATTATGTGGACAATTTTAGAGAAAGTTCCATGTGGTGTTGAGGAATATGTATATTCCTTTGCATTTGGGTGGAAGCTTCTGTAAATATCTATTAAAGCCATTTGCATTATAACCTCTGTTAGACTCCTTATTTCTCTTTTAAGTCTCTGTCTGGTTGACATATCCAAAGGTGAAAGTGTGGTATTGAAGTCTCCCACTATTAGGGAGATTTGAAGTGAGATTTCTCTGGGATTTTCTTCTGTGGGATTATTGATTGTCTGTGGTTTTTGAGTATATCTGGAATCCTTAGGTTGGAGTATTCCCTCTAATGCTTTCTAGAGTGCTGGATTACTAGATAGGCATTGTTTCAGTCTGTCTTTGTCATGAAATACCTTGTTTACTCCATCTATGGTGATTGATAATTTTGCTGGGTATAGTAGTCAACGTTGGCAGCCATGCTCTTTAAGTGACTGTATAACTTCTGACAAAGCCATTCTTATATTCATTGTTTCCAGTCAGGAGTTATTCTGATGGATCTACATTTATAGGTAAGTTGGCTGTTTTTCTTTTGCAGCTCTTAAAATTTTTTGTTTGTTCTCTTTGTTTTGTGGCTTGATTATTTTGTGGCAAGTGGACTTTTTTCTGGGAGTCATATCTATTTGTTGCTTGTATGGTTCTTGTATCTTTATAGGCATTTCCTTTTTTAAGTTAGGAAAGTTTTTTTCTAGGACTTTATTGGGTAAATTATCTGTGCCTTTGAATTGGTATTCTTCTCTTTTTGTTTCTATTATTTTTAGGTTAAGTTTTTTCATTGTGTCCCAGATTTTCTGAACATTTTGTGTTATGGCTTTTTTTGGTTTTAGTACTTTCTTTGACTGATGTATATATTTCTGCTGAGTCTTCCACTTCAGAGATTCTCTCTTCCATCTCTTGGATTTGGTTTGTTATGCTTGTATCTGTAGTTCCACCTCTTTTCTTCAGATTTTCTATTTCCATCTTTGCCTCATTTTGTGCCTTTTTAATTGCCTCTATTTCAGTTTTTAGTTCTTGGAATGTTTCTTTCATTTTTTTGGTTTACTTTTTCTTGCTTTTCTTTCAAGGATTTGTTCATCTCTTCCAATTTCTTGTTAGTATTTTCCTTTTTTTTTCTTTAAGGGAATTTCTTATATCTTCTTTGAACACTTCAATCATTAAGGTGTTTTTGGTGCTGTTTCCTTCTGTTTCCTCTTCATTGCTCTGTTCATGTTTTTTAGTTGTAGAACCACCAGTTTCTTTTGGTGTTTCCCTGTTGTTCTTTTTATTATATGTTATTGTTATATGTATTTTTGCACTGGCATCTGTCCATGGTTTCAGTGGTTCATGATTAGTCAGCTCCCAGTCAATTGCAGCAAGAAGGTTTGTGTGTCTCCTATGTGCT
Organism: Sigmodon hispidus; assembly: GCA_004025045.1. NCBI lineage: Eukaryota > Metazoa > Chordata > Mammalia > Rodentia > Cricetidae > Sigmodon > Sigmodon hispidus. The sequence continues at coordinate 152,087 of PVIH01003440.1, forward strand.
CTGAGCAATGGGTCTGCATGATATCTGACTCTCTTCCGGACAGGGGTCTGAATTTCAATGCCTCAGTCCTTCTCTGATGACACAGTTCACCCTGGAAGCAGGGCCCATCAGTACAAGGTACCCTCTTTTAAGTGTCACTGGAGGAGACCCTCACAGTCAAAGCCTAGCTCCTGTCTCCTAGGGAGAGTCTGAGATCAGACCCTAGGTATTGACCCCAGTCCCAGTGAGGGACTTTCCAGATGGGTAGTTCAGGTGCTAGAATCTGCTCACCTCTCTTTATTGCTTTCCTTCTTGTTCATGCTCTGGCTTAGAACAATGTGTGTATGCATACAACATGTTAGCTAGAACTGAGATTGTCACATACAAAAGCAAGATATTGAAAATGGCACACCTGAAAACTGATGGGAGCAGTATGTGGGTACAGTTTAAAGATAACTGATGGTGGCTTTACTAGCTTGTGAGTCCATGGAGACAAAAAACAACTTCTTTGATGCAAAATTCAGTAAAGCATTAAAAGAGAGCTTCCTCATTTCTTTTTGATAGCATATTTCCTATGGCATTCTATATAGTAAAGATGACCTTTGCCTGAGACACCAAGTCATGGTGCAGATCAGAGCTCTTCTGCACAAATCATGGCCACTATTAGGTAAATTATATCAAATTTATATTTTGTACCATACTGCCTGGTTTAATTTTAACTATCTTCTCATTTTACTTTCTTAATATATCTCTAATTCTGTGCCTCTATAACTCTCCCTGGTGCTGCCCTCTGGGATTAGAAAAACAAAAATACTTTGAGTTTTCAATTTCTTGCAATGTTTTGCTCCTAATATGCTGATATATTTGAACATTAGTGGTGAATCACCTACTCTGTTTTATTTATTTTCAATCTCATTATATCAACTTTATATATTGTGAGTAAATAAGCTCAGATGTTTCTCTCTTCTTCATTTATGCTTTCATTCACTGTGTCTATGCACGATGCTCATTTGTGCACTGTCATTGTATTAGGACTTGTTTCTATAACACTTCTCTGTGCACATTAATATTCTAAACTAATGTCTACTACATTCCCTGAGTTAATCAATGCATTTCACTTTTCTCTAAATTTCCATTATGTTTTGCAGTATCCTAGAGAACAATGTAATAATAAATGCTATGTGTATGAATTTGGGAATGATGGTGTTACTGGTGTTACTGATTTTTGTTTTTATTTTCAAAGGACTCACGCAAACATGAGGCTTCTTTTCCTCACCTTTATCATGGTTGCCATGTTTTCCATGATTGTAAGTACACAAGACAAGTATGTAGAATGTGTTTTCAGAAACTTTCTATATGTTATCTTATTTCATGTCACCTAGATTTTGTTTTTACTTATGTAGATATGTTTCTCTTATTTTAACTCTTTCACCTGTTGGTTTTCTTTGAATTAGACCAAATAAAGACCTTATTCCATCAGCTTTTGTAAGGATGAGAAAATGTGTGACCACTCAACTCTTCCTGTGTTTATTTTATCTGAAACTCTTCAGGTTCTGGTCTGATTTGTGCCCACAGTATGTCTTATTTTACAACTTTACTGAAGCAACCTAAATGATTTCTTTGTCTGCCCTGCCTTGGGTGGTAATTTTTTTCAATGACAAATTTTATATTTCCTTTCCCTTTTTATTTTAATCACCATAAACACGTATTTTACCACATCATGCAGGAAATGCATAAGAGTGCTAAGGGTACCTACAAAAATGTGCAGACTGCTAATATTTCTGAAGCAAAGAAAGACTTACATCACCTTTATGTGATTTTCCTCCTAAAAGTAATACCTGAGTATTGTGTACCAGTAAATACATTTTCAGTGAATAAATATGTCTTATGTATATTTCACTTTTTTTTAAAAAAAAGATATTTCAATAATTGTTCCCAGGCACCACATTATAATTATACTTTCTTTAAAAAAAATTAGGCTTCTCAGAGTAATGAAACTCAGCACTGGTGAAATATTCATATTTAACTTTAAAATAGTAATATTTATGCCTTATAAAGAATCCTGAAGGAATAACAAAAGCTACTAAAATAAAACCTACATTTTGGAGTATGTGAAAAGAGGAATTATCAAGAATATCCAGTACAACTAATTTACTTAAGGATAGCCAGCACCAACTTCAGACTGAATGGACAGTCTAGTTGTTTTTCAGTGTTTAAGAAGTTATTAGTTCAACCAAACATGGACTCTCCTGATTAATTTATCTTTTACTGCAGCAAAGCATACAAGCCTCTGGAAGTCTTTATCATTGCTCTTTCATTTCTCTCTTTTTCACGTCATAAAACAGTCTATAGATATTCTAGGTAGTAAATGACTAATAGAACTAACTTATAACATTTTGCTTCATGGTGATGAAAATTTATTTTTCATAAAATGTATGCATAATTGGTTACTAATCCAAATAAACATTTCATTTGTCAGCAGCTTTTGAGAAAGTTACAATGAAACAATATAAAAAAGTTTAAATCTTTTTTAAAATTTTCTTATTTCCAGCTATGCTGGTAAAATTAATTTTGCTTTACAAATTAAAAATTGAATGTAACATAGTGCTTAGAAGTTTGTTTTAAACTCCTTTCAAAATGTTATTCAACAAAATACAGCAATTTAGTAAAATCTCTTTTCAGATATATTTGTTTTTTCTTATTAACTGTAATTTTAATAATTAGTGCATATTTTTAATAATTACATTCATCTTTCAATTAAAAATGAGCATAAATCAATTTATATTTTGCTTTTTTTTCCACTCAGAGTGCTGATAAATCTAAAGAGGTAAGTTGCCCCTTTCCACTGGGAAACTTTATAGTTAACATCACCAAACAAACACTGACTTTGAATTCATTTTTACTTTTTACAGAATTTTTTGAAGAGAAGATACCAGGAGGTGATTATGTTATACAGTACAAGTTGTTCTGAGTATCTATTCCATAGGAATAGTCAATACTATTCTTTAAGTGACATGATTACCACACATGACAAATGTATACATTGCACTTTATACTTTTGATGCTATAAAAATGTTCTGAAATTATTTATATTGAAACATATATTGAATTTCAAAGGCCAGTTATTCTTAGAATAGACCATATTTCCTAAACAATAATTGTTTTGAACAAAGAAATAGTTGTTCTTATTCTTTACTTACAAAAAGAAACTAGTAATAATATCTGTTAATTGCACATAAGATACAATTTCCGCTTTGTGATGATATACTATTAACCAAATTAATTAACTTAATCTGATAATATTTAATAAAAATTTCTTTTAGATTTTAGCCTTTTTAATGCTTATTTTCAATATCACATACTGCTTTACTATCCTATGATTCTGTTCTGTGATGCTTTACACAGGAGTATTCTGAGGCAGGAGCCTTTTCTTCCCCATTAAGAATGATGAGAATCTATCTTCCTCTCCTGTCTTCTACCAACTTTCCTTCCCATCCATGCACTTACTTTGTTGGCTTTGTTTTTTTACCCCATTTTCTAACACAATGACTTCAGATGTCCTTGCTCATATGATTGAGGAGGATATTACTGGAACATTAGGAACTTATCAGAGGCTACACTACTGAAGAAAATGGCATACTCTCCCACAACACCCACAAACTGCCCAGTTTCTCACTGATGAGCTTGATATTATATACTTCTCACTAGTGGCATTAAAAACAAAATACAAAAAAAAACCTAATAGCATCTTGTACCTTGAGAAGGTTGTCTGCATGTGAACACAGTGAAGTTTATGTGAATCAATGGCTATGTCATGTCCAAAAGGCCATGTTTTGCTATAATTCTCATAAAGCTCTGGCTCTTCCATTTTTTTCTGCTCACTCTTAAGGGATTTCCAGGAATATTGAAAGAGTTATGCAGATAAGCCATTTATGACTGAGCTCCCCACAGTTACTTCTTCATGGAATTTTGATGAGTTGTGATCACCTGTATTAACTACAGCAAAATTTTGCTTCTCTGAAGAAGGCTGATGACAGTGTTCATCTATGGTTATATAGTTTAGAATTAAGAAGATAAGTCAACATCATGTCCATTTAGCAAAACAACAGTGATTGTTATCCACTAGAGTCTATGATCCCTGGTCAATCTGCAGTCATATGCTCTTGATGTGGAATAAAGAGCATTTGTTCCCATTTGTGAAGCTGGCCTCAGATACAATCAGAAGCAGTATGTTTTTACCACAAAGGTCAGAGTCATCCTTGCCATTCAAATCATCATTTTAGCTATAATACGGTAACAGCAAGGAACAATTAAATTGTTATTGGTGATAATAGGACTTTTCACTCTTTGTTTACAGTATGGAAGGAGCAGGTCACTGTAATATGCATAGCTTTCACCTCAAACATGTATATTTTCTTTGGGTAACATTAAAAATATGATTGATATCTACAGAGTGATATTTTCTCATAGAAAATCATTTTTTCTTTTTCTTCCCCAGTAGGCATAGATTATAAATAGCTTCTTAGTTAGGGGTTGGACACTGTCTTCTTCCTATGGTTCTTCCTGGGATTTTGTCTTGTTTGAACTGGTGTAGGTCTTGCGTGTGCTGAATTCATACGTGTGTCAATCTTATTGTGTGTGGATATTGTTGTTTCATTGAAGTCATCGAAAAAGAAAAGGGAAGGAAAAATGATATGAATTAAAGCTAAGAAGCAATTTTAGAAATTAAAATAATGCTATTTTGAAATTTTGTATTTCCTTTTGGTTTCCATAATTTCTGCTCAGTTTCTATTCAAGATGCAACAGAATAAATTATTTGACTTCTTGAACTGTATGCTTTGAACCATCTTCTTGTCATCCCTCTCACTATCATATGACTCCTCATCTCTCATAACTACTATTCTTTGTTTATATTATATCAACGTTTTATTTGCTATTTAAGTGTGGGAACATAGAATGTTTTTATGGATTGTATTATTATTCCTTTTAAACAAATACATTCAACTTTCATACTACTATATATGACAGAATTTCATTAATTATCACTATATTATATTATTTATATGTTTATATTATATATATCTATTGATAAAATTAATAATATTTATAAATTCTTGTGCTGATTGTATATTTTCTTTTATTTTTTCCTTATTTATTGTTTTTGGTTTTATGCAGGGATATTTTTATCCTCGATACCCACAAAATCAAGGTCCACTTGTAAATGCTAATCCATATCCATATCCATATCCATATCCAAATCCATATCCATACCCACTTGCCAACTAAACATGGAACAACTTTATAAAGTAGGTTGGGTTTAATGAATTAGTTATCAAACTTCAATTACCTCTTCTTGGTGAGACGGTATTGGCTAATGATCTTAGTTAGTTAATTCAGTTTTCTCTAGCAATGGGATGCCTGAGAGACTACCCATGTTCCAAGAGACATTCCTACATCCATGCATACACAGACAGCTGTAAGTGAACTCACAACATAAAGTTGTTAGTAGAAACTTTTGAAAGACAGGATAGAACTGAAGGAAAGGAAAGGAAGTAGCTTTGGCTTAAATTTATTATATATGTATAAAATTCTCAAATACTAACAATAATCAATGTGTTGGAGAGAAAAGAGAAATAAGGCACTACACAGGATATAGCACAGTTTAAGAAATCAAACCTTGATATCCTTGATGTACAACAATTATTTACATTTATTTACATGACAAGAGAATATCCTCTGCCCCTTTAATATACTGGATTATTAAGAAAAAAAAAAGGATACTTGTTTCTGTCTTGGTCTGCACATTAATACTCAACTTCAAATTATTTCTAAGTTTGTGAGTCTCAGTTCAATCATCCACAAAGTAGGTATAATAATGGAATAGCTAATGTATAGTTAAAGTGATTCTAAATTATAAGTGCATAAATGCCATGGTGAGCACTGGCTGTGTAGACAATGGATGTTGTTTAAAATGCCTCCTCTTTAGAAGACAGCCTTTACTATAGTTATAACCCCTTCTGGGTACTTGATAGAAGAAGACAGCAAAGGAAGCTTCATGCATGCTTGTGGAGTCAGAATTAGTATATCAACAGCATATCTCAAGTGGTTCATAGCCCAGTGCATTTAAAAAAAAAAAAAAAAAAAAAAAAAACGGCATAGCTTCAGCAATACTAATGAGCAATAAGGCTCAAACCAGAACAGTTCAGGTGAGTAACATAAAACTGACATAAAGCTCTATAAAATATAGAAAAGCAGTTTTACATAATGTCAGTTCACCTATTTATAAACAACTTAAAGCATTCTAAATTCTAAAAATTTTAAATATTCATGTCCTACAAGAAGAAATAAAACAGCAATGTGCTACATTTTCAGCATGAAAGGCTAAAATTAGGTTTTGTAAATATATTGTCGTATTTCAGTTGATTTCATGTTATGATTAATAAAATAAAAGTATCAGAACATGAACATCTAGTCATTAGGTTTAAATTAAGTCATTATAACACTGTACCATACAGTGAAATACTACATGGAAACATAGAAAAGAAAGAAAATGACTAGGCTGTATTATAGAATGATGTAGGTTGTTATGAGCATAAAGGAATTTTAAATTGTAGAACTTTGAAAACATTATAAATGTATTTTACTTATTTAGTAATTCATTTATGATGCATGTAAGATATGCATTGTTGCTGCTTCTTTGGCCAATAACATCATTTTTATATTCAATCTTTTTACTACAATATATTATAAATATTATAGCACATTATATTTTAATATAACCTATCATTTTTTACTTCCATTCAGGTTTGAATCAATCCAGTTACTAATGTGGCTTCTCATCTTTATGTTGAAAAATAATTGGAATTGTATTTCAATTGAATAATCAAATCAATTTCTTGGAATATAAATCTCTGTGTATTCTCAGCCGTATGTTATTAGCTTTCCAATTTATGCTGATTTAGATTTCTTCAACTTCACAATTTTAGGTAGGACATTAATGATTCCACTTTACAAAAATCTATTTTGAAAATAAAGCAATAAATAAAGCAATAAATTTCAAGTTTCTTTCCTGTTGTGAACTTTATTTCCATTTTCCTTTATTGCTGCATAAAAAGACATTCTTTTGTCATTTTTTTATTCCAGTATGGAAGCTAAGACATTTTATTGCAGTTATATAAAGTTATAGCATTCTAATGTAGTCTAGATTGAACTTTTTTAAAAAATAAAGCTTTCTAAAACATCTTTATTTATTGGCTTGTCTATTATACCTTCTCAGGTGTTTTATATATGAACAGGGAAAATATATAGTTCTATATAAATAAACCTCCTGTCTTTTGTCTTATGAAGTAGCAATTTTTAGATTTTCTGAGAAACTGAAGGGGATGTATATGAAGAGGAAGAGCCAAGACCTGTTTCATCTCAGTGACTCTAGCTTCTAAAGTACAAGTTTCAATTGCCAGGAATTTCCCATCTCAAAATATAAAATTTTTGGATTGGAGAGAATGGTCAGTGCATAAGATTATTGCCTGCTCTTCCACAGGGCAAAGTTTTGGTTGCAGCACTCACATCAATCTATGAAAATTATCACTGAGTCTACATCAAAGAAACCTGATAACCTCTACTGATATCTAAAGACACCAGACCAAGGAAACAGAAAGCTGGTAAAGATGTAGTTGAAGAAGAATCCATGATCCATACCCAACAAGAAGCAAAATTTGGTAGATTTAGCCACAAGGTTCTAGTTTTAGAGTCAAAGATAGAAGAAATAGATTATGGAAAATTCATTGGTAACTGAGGAAAACCACTGCATAATAATGTGCCTACAAGATTATGTAGCCAGAAAGAAAATTATGGGGGTTTGAAAGAACATAGCCCAAGTAGAGAATGACACTATTAGGTGGAGTGGCCTATTTTTTTTTTTTTTTTAATTCTGACCTTTTTATTTTGGTTTGGTTTTTTTTTTCTTTATTTTGTATTTAACAAAAAAAAAGTAACATGAATTTAAAATGAGGAAAAGTTAACATTAACTATGAACAGGATAAGAATCATAAGCATGGCTTATCAAGGGTGGAAATACAAATAAGATTGCTACACATATATTTACTATGTGTTCAGCTTTCCCTCTGAAATTTTTTTCCCATCCCTGTATATACTCATTCAAGGTCCCTTCCCCCTCCCAACACATCTTGACATTTCTCTTCTCTGCAACTCCTCATCCCTTCCCTGGGCAGGGAGCAGACAGTCCTATGGTCCCACTGATCCAATAATGTTTGGATCAGTCACCACTCCTGGCCAAATCCAGTTTTGTCCAACCTCCCTCAAGAATGAGTCTGGTATTCCTATAGTTGGAGTGGGGTTCGAAGGGTCAGTCCAGGGTGTTTCTGATCCCAAGCTGTTCAGTGGTTGTGGTTTGTCGCTTGGGTATGTTTGGCTTTTTTTTTTTCTTGTTTGTTTGTTTAGAACCCACTAGTGAGTGAGTACATCCCCTGCTTATCTCTCTGAGATTGTGATACCTCGCTCAGGAGGATATTCTCCAAATCCCTCCATTTGCCTGCGAATTTTTG